>JASDQU010504251.1:96667-113389 GCA_032191745.1 Picea mariana | reverse complement strand
ATATATATATATATATATATATATATATATATATATATATATAATTTTCTTTTTATCTTTTGAATTTATAGTTAGGAATTGAATATCTATTAAGGAAGAGGATTGTAAATATATGATTATATTGTTTTTTATGTGCATGACTACAAGAATGGTTGAATGTGTCACATTTAAAATTACACCAAGTTGTGGAACTTATCACGAGGAGATTGTTGTTGAATAATTTTACATACAAAGGCAATGTGGATTGTATCATTGGAACGGGTAATAACGTTGAAGCTCCATCATGAAGTCAAACGTGATCTTTGGGTTTGGTGAGGACGTGCTATCTTGGAAATGAGGACTCTTTCAAAGTTTCCAGCAAGAAACTATAGTTGCATCAGTGATTGTTGTCGCCTTAACAACTCACAAAAATACAATGGAAGTGATTGTTGTACGATTAACAACTCATACAGAAGTCAGCTCAATAAGTGACATGAAATCATGGAAGTTAGATTAGAAGATCACAACAGAAAGTATCACTAGTCTCTGATAACAAGCATTATCCACTATGTATTAAGTTAATCATTGATTATTGCAAGTGGATAGTACCCCATATCAATTTATGAATGAGTAATGAATATTTATAAATACCATGAAACGCGGAGTCAAATGATAAGCATTATTCACCATACATTAAGTTAATTATTGACTAGTGTACAGGGATGATTTTAAGGATGGAAATTAATTTTAAAATGTAGAAAATTTGGCGAATATTAGTAATCCTTCATATGCCAACTATAAATGTTTGGCAATATTTTTGTAAAAATATTCAAATTTCTAAGGATTCTATATTTTATATAAAATTTTGGCGATTTTTAAGGTAAAATAATTTTATGCTATAGAATTTGGGCGAATCATTTTTATAATAGTGAATCTTTTTTTTGGAAAAACCATGGAAAATTAACCCATGAGCGAAATTTAGTCCCTAAAATCATCTCTGCTAGTGTAAGTAAATAGTACCCCAAGTGAATAGTACCCTCTAAAGTAACACAGGTCTTCAACTTCTTTTTTTTATAGACAGAAATACAGCTTCATGCTCGCCAGTATGGAGTATGGACAGAGCATGAGGTAAATATTCTCTTTTGATTTCAGGGTACCAAATGATAACTGCACGTAGGAAATACGAAGGTAGATTGATAATATGGGTTGTAAAGCTTTAACTATTTGTTTCAAAAATCGACGGTCGACGGAATTGTTTGACTATTAGTTAAAAAAATGACGGAATTGTTTGGCTTGTAAATATGTGAGCTCTTATCACAATCATAGCAAAGCAAGAATTCTCAAAATTTATTTATTTTTAAATAATTTATTATCTGATTTTAATTTTGATTAAATTGATATAATAATTTTTATTTATTTTTAATTAATTTATTATATTTTAATTTTGATTAAATTGATACAAGAGTTTTCAAAATTTATTTATTTTTAAATAATTTATTATCTGATTTTAATTTTGATTAAATTGATATAACAATTTTTATTTATTTTTAATTAATTTATTATATTTTAATTTTGATTAAATTGATACAAGAGTTGTATGGATAATGATTTCCAAAATGTAGAGTTGAAAATTTTTCAAAATTTATTTTAATTTTGATTAAATTGATATAAAAGTAAAGTTGAAAATTCTCAATTTTTATTTTTTTATTTTTAATTAATTTATTATATTTTAATTTTGATTAAATCGATAAAGAGTTGTATGGATAATAATTTCCAAAATGTAGAGTTGAAAATTTTTCAAAATTTATTTTAATTTTGATTAAATTGATATAAAAGTTATTTTCACTTGAAATGTAATGTAAAGTTGAAAATTCTCAAAATTCATTTATTTTTAATTAATTTATTATCTGATTTAAATTTTGATTTAATTGTTATAAAGGTTATTTTCATAATCATTTCCAAAATAGAATTTAACAATTTTCAAAATTTATTTATTTTTCATGAATTTATTATCTAATTTTAATTTTCATTAAATTTATATTTAAAAGTATTTTACATAATTATTTCAATAAAGTTTTTAAATTAAACTTTAACATTATGATTTATGATTTATTCTTTAAGTTATTAATTTATACTTTTATATTGTCCTCGAGGTGTAGAACAGTTGGTGACAGAGTGTGTTGTTAAGGCACTCCATGATGTTAAGTCATCGGTTTGAAACCTACGGGGACAAAAAATCCAACCATGTTAAGGGTTGGTGTGGTTGAGGTCGAATGTGATCTCGGATAAGTCGCAGTTTCTTAAACCACAGGCTAATCCCACAAGTCACAGACAAACTAACAAACAAAAATATATATATACTTTTATATTGTTATAAATAATAAAGATTGTATGGTATCTTAGTCTTTCTTTTAATGCACACAACTTATAAAAAAGTAAATCATCATATTATAAAACCAATTGCTAAAACTTTTAATAAAACAAAAATTTCTTATAAAGACTTCACAAAAAATTTCAATACTATACATGCATAGACAATAAAAATGATAATAGTAATATAGACAATAAAAATGATAATATCAATATAAACATCTCAACTAACAAAAATGTAAGTATACAATTCAATGTTTGTTTCAATCAAATTATACAACATACTCTACATTTATTCCCAAAAGCAAACAATCAATCCAATACTTAATTGGAATGGGAAATAAAAATCTATTTCATTACTTAATTCTTAATTGGAATGGGAAATAAAATCTATTTCATTACTTAATTGGAATTGGAAATAACAATTTACATAGAGGGAAAGAGCCTCAAGGCCACCATTGTTTTTCAATATGATCTTGCACATAATAACAAATAATGATTTCTTTTCAATGTATAATATAGTAAAAATCTAGATTTTATGTGTTTGTAGAAATAAAAACACCTAAACCTAAAAGAAAGAATCAAATGTTAGATTAGGAAGTGAAAAAAGGAAACTTTTTATTAATATAACCGGGTGTTCCGTTCGAACATGGATAAATCTCGTCCCCAGTGACATTAGGAAAATTCTATACAAGAATATTGGCACCTGAAGCCAAGGTTTATTAAAAATATTATTGCTCCACAAGAATACTCATTATGCCTCCTTTGTTGACAAACAAACCAAGTTGCTTTCCTCATGATAAATTAAACTATTCCATGACCCAAGAACGGATACCATGAGCAACATGCCGGTCTTAACAAATTTAGATAATTGTGCTTGTAGAAGACCTCGATCTCCAACCAAATGCATTCCAAGTATTCGATTTATTCCCTCTCCACAAACTAAACTCCTCTGCAACAAATTGAGTCTCAGATAACAGAGCTTGGTTGAAGTCAAGGTGTCCAAAGGCGCTAAGAACAACAACAACCAGTTCAGTCTCTGGAAAACCTACTACGCTAGAAACGACCTCCATGTTATGGGATTAATCGGTAAATGCAGACATAAACAGATCTCCCTAGATCCACCTAGATCTAGAACAAAACAGAACAAAATATGACGCTTTCCCTAAGCTCTAACTATTGAGTTCACTATTTAACAAGAGATATGCAACATACCATTTAAATATTGATTCCTCCTGCCATCATCATCCTAGCTTCGCTCCAGCGCTCCTGTGATATTGAATATGCAAGGGAACACAAACCAACCAAAGTGAAAGCAATACAATGAACTCAACGAGAACCTATGTATGTGATCAAGGAATCATACAATAAAACAAAGCATGTTTTATGAGAAAGAAACATATCACTGCATTATATTTAAATGAAAGTGGAGATTACAACCAAAGCCTTGATGTCACAAGGTCCCCTTTCGATGGCCCTTTGCTCCAATACACACACGTGCTCCAAGCTTGAATGAAGAAGATCCACAATAACTTGATGAACTGAAATGAAGCCCTCGAGCATGAACTGAAGTAGAATTCCTCATCCAATTCTTAGCCTTAGTTTCACCTTAACTTTGCTTATGCTTACTTCTTAGCTTATTTTCTTTTTGCTTAACCTTTTCCATGATATATCCCTCTTTATATAGGGGAAAGAGAGATGGTTGAAGAAATTAGGATGATCCCACCAAATAAGGTTTTTAAGAAGAGAAAGCTAGTCACTTCCCTCATGGAAAAAGATTATTTTTTAGGAACATGAACACATGTTTGTCAATGGATCACTGGGGTGACCAAAATAATGTGTAACAGAATGCCCCCCAAAGTATGAGGCTAGAACTTGTGATAGTCGAAATACTTTGTAAAATGTGTGTGTCAAAAATAAGGAGCGCACCAATCGGGAATCTGCAAATAGTCAAGCATCAACATAATAATATACCATTGTCTGAGGTAGACATTCCCATACTCAGATTACAAAAATTTCAAGTGAGTCATGGCCACTAAATATACATTGTGGATCCATGTCATTGTGAATTGGCATAGCCACCTAGAATACACTGTGGATCTATGATTTAAAATGACTTCAATTCGGACATGCATATGGTCAAGCGAGAGACAAATGGATTTCCCAACCCGGATACAATGATGAAGAGAGGTGTCATGTTCAAGAGAGACTATTATCGTCAAACACTAATATAGAGACACATTCATTTCCCAATTTCCCACCACCATTTCTGGCGAGTACCTCTTTATTTTTTACGCGAGCTTGAGGAGGATAACATATGCTTGTTAATATAAGCTCATCCTTTAGATGAGTCCCTCGGAGTATGTTTAACTAATCCTAAGAAGGAGTGGTTCGATCCCATATGGGTCTTTCGATGTTTTTTTAATGATTCCAAAGAAAGAAAACTCGGGGGTTTTTCATGTTTAGAGAGTCTGAAAAACACTTAAAGGGAACTCCATCGGGTCCTTTTTCGTAAATTAATCCGACGGGACCGAAAAAGTGATAACCTATCGCTCGTCAGATGTTTTCTTCAAATACTTTTACGAGGGTGAAAAGAACAAGGTCGCTCGACAATCTTTTCGTTTTTATGGAGCGTGAAAAGAGCTTAAAGGATACTCCATAGGTTTTGTTTTTCGTGTTACCATTACAAGTCTGAAAAAGAGATAAAAATATACTCGGTTACATTTTCATTGATTTATGAGCACGAGAAAGAACAAAAACTAAGCTCAGAGTTTTTCTTGAAAAACCCTAAAAGGATCTATACATGCGACAAATGTATAAAAACAGACCAAAAAATGAATCCTTGTTCCAATGTTTCACTCCTAGACTTCTCATTTGCAAAAAATCAAACACTTGTGAGGTCATTGGGACTTTAGGGTTTAGGTAAAATATATAAAATAATATAAAATGTAAATGAAAAAGTGAAAAAGTCAATAAAAATGGGTAAAATCTTCATTTCACTATTCCATTTTTCATTTCACCCAAACCTTTCTCTAAAACCCCCTATTTACCTCGATCTTCCACTACGGATTGTGGAGGGCATAGCTAATCATTCAATGAACGGTCTCCACAGAACAGGTAATTTTCATCTCTTTCAACTTTCCATGTATCAAAATTTGTTTTTCATTGGTTAAAATTAAACTTTTGAGTTAAGTTTTTGAGGGTACCTGTGTGAGGAGGTCGTCGCAAGTGCCCTATATAGGGGCCTGCGATGATATAAGATTGTCACATGTGGTCCTATAGCCATCATGCGACGACTCTGCATTGTACGGATGCCCAGGCCTGCGATGTGCGTAGTTCAAAAAGTTTTTTGAGATGCATTTGCCAATAAAATGTCTCCAGGGAGAAATATAAAGATGTTAATCTCTCTTTAATGTTCCATTGCATGTTTTCCACGTAAAAATGTTGGAATGGAGCGAGAGAGAGAACGAGGAGGAAGAATATTTCACCGAGAATGACCCAGGAACGGTAATGGCCCTCCGGCAGTGTGGACTATTGAAATTATTCAAAATCCAGGGGTATGAGGGCCCAACTGAGATTACTCGAGTACCTAGTTCACATGTGGGATGTGAACAAGAAGAAATTCCATGTGGGTGCTCACACTCTTACGATATATATCAAGGATATCTTGACTGGGCTATCTTGTCGTACACTTATAGGTAGCAGGGGGGCGGCGAGCCTATGAACCATTATATCAGTGAGCATTATGTGCCAGGTACTCAGAAGCATAGTGGTAAAGTCACTATAAGATATGTCTGAAACTTTCCTCTACGGACCATCCTCTACACCATCACACGCATGGTAGGGAGTGCAGCTCCCCATATGGATCTTCAGAGCTATTTTTAGTATGCGCTGGAGTGTATGGAGCCCCGAGTTTTCAACTGGTGTGAAGGGGTTCTCAAGATTATGAAAAAAAAATTGACCAAGTGCAGGAGTGGAGGATTGAAACAGTTTGGATATAGGTTGATTTTGGTATCCTTCTTCTTGGAGAGGGTCCCAGTTTTGCGTTTGCAGGTAGAGTGGGGTATACCTGCCCCACAGGCCCCAAGAATGAAGAGTTGGATCAAACTCATGGCACGACATGCAGTCGGTCCCATCGTTAGATACAATGATGTCTTCTTCGACTGGTTGAGAACTCAAATGCTCATGGTTGATGACTATGCATATGTCGGCCTAGAATTCCGAGGAGATCCAGACTTGGCTCTTCTCGAGGGTTCCCAATGGGGGGACATAGGTAAGAAGGACATTTTGTTTTTATGATTTTTTGTGATTTTTAATAANGAGGGGAGAAAGATTACGTAGCAGGAGTAGTTGCTGCTGACTATGAGGCGCTAGAGAAGAATATAGAGGGGCTCACAATGAACATCCCAGATGCCTCCATTGATGATATCTTGAGGCATTGTCAGTGCCACACAGTGGGTGTATCTGCTTCCATCGGTCGACTGCTCCGTAGAGTAGCAGGGGCAGTCGCATGTTATAGCGGGCATCATCTTTGATGCTCTATTGTATATGAAGCCATGTGCTTCACATTTTTGATATTTTGGTATTCAGACAAAAACACCTTTTTGTAAAAAAATTATCGTTATATATATATGAGGTTTCTACTAGCTTACTTGTTGTATATACAAAGTGTGATTGGATTTTATAAATGTCTCAAATGTTTGTCTAACACATAATTAGCCAAAGCATCTGTTAATGTATTTAGACATCTAGGAATGTGTTGATATTCAATGTAATCAAAATGACATTCCAAGAGGCAAATTCGTAAATATACCCTTAACAACGTAGGACTTCGAATGGAGTACACATTACTCAACTGTAAGACTACTAATTGTGAATCGAGTCATACAATAAGGTGACAGATTCCAAGTGAAAAGGAATCGGTCAATAATTCGATGACAACACTGTATTACGCGATATTTTTAGTTGCACGACCAAGGAAAGCACCATGTAGACTAATCAATTCATTCGTAGGTGTATAGATTTCCCAAGCAGCAGATGCTAAGTTCTGAGTATTGCGACTAGCACCATCAGTGAAGCCAAGGTACGGTAGTGAAAACACCGACATATGAAAACCAATAACAACGCAAGGTAAGCAGCTAAAGGTCGAAACCAATCAATGAAAAAGCACACAAGAATATTATACACTAAAATACAAGCACTCATGCAAAAATGACTTAAGCATAGTACTTCTTCAAGTAAAGACCATTTTTGGGTTCACTCAAAGGGGTTCCATCATAATCAACCAACTCATAAGCTCCCTTCTCCAACACTCGTTTGGAAATATAATGCCCTCGCTACATGGGCTTGAATTTACTGGCCCCTAGCAAATCATGATCTTGCTCGTAAAGGAGAACTAGATCACCTTCAGAAAAAACACATGGCTTGACATGCTTGTCGTATTGGGCTTTGAAATGTTTCTTCTGAGTTTCAATGACTAAGGCGGCATCATGACGGGTTTCGTCTAATTGCATCAAATACAAAAGACATTCCTCTTCAACAGAGGTGTTAGGGAGAAGTTCAATGGCTAATTTAAAACATGGTATCTCACATTCAATCGGAAAAATTGCTTTGATACCATAGACTAGCTGGAAAGGTGTGAATCCCATGGCAGACTTAACATATGTCCGACAAGCCCATAATGATGAGAACAACATTGTGTGCCAATTTGTCTTATGAATTCCTATCATCCGCCAAAGCATAGTAATGAGAACCTTGTTGATTGCTTCGACCTGGCCATTGGCCTGTGGGTAATAGGGGATTGAGTTTTCATGGCGAAGACTCAACTTGTCAGTAAGTTCAGACATCATAAAATTTTGAAAACGACTATTGTGATCAGTAACCATGGCTTGGGGGACACCAAATATAGTAATGATATGATTGAATATGAACAATGTTGTAGTTTTCCCAGTGTTATCAAATGTAGGCATCGCCTCGGCCCATTTAGTGAAATAATCCATAGCTACAATGATGTATCCATGCCCCCCAGCCGAGTGAGGGTTACAGGTCATGAAGTCAATGCCCCCATTTGGAGAATGGGCCAACGAAAACTATAGGGTGAAGAGGAGCAGGGTGAGATCTTATCTTGTTATTATAAGTTTGGAAAGCATGGCATTTATGGATGGCAGTAATGCAATCCTTAAACAATGAAGGCCAAAAACAACCATCTCGTAAGATCTTTTGGGCAGTGGCATACCTAGACATATGACCGCCACATGCTCCGGAGTGAAAATCATTCAAATCTTTCTCAGCTTCATCATAGGTGAGACATCGTCGAAATATAGAATCAATACCACGGTGGTAAAGGGTATCACCGAGGATGATGTATTGACGGGCTTGATACCGTATACGATGACGGTCTGTACTAGATAGATCAGGCCGGAAAGTTTGAGTCTGAAGATATATGGTGATATCTTTGTACCATACATCATCAAAACTGATCAGAAAGAGGGATTCGTCAGGTAAGGAATCCTCTGCCACATTTTCTGTCTCAGTGGAGGGAAGGTCACATATCAATTCAGAAAAAACCAAATATTTATTGGACTTGGTGTGCTCAAACTCCAAGTCAAATTCTTGGAGAATCACTATCCATTTGGAGTACTTTCCCCCAAGAAATTGTCGAGTAAGGATATGTTGCATGGGGTTGCAATCAGAAATAACGGTGGTCCTGCGTAATAAGATATAATGACGAAAACATTGAACAACTTGAACAACTGTCAAGGCCAGTTCCTCCACATGTAGGTATTTGGTTTCGGTAGTCATAAGACTCTGAATCAAATAGTATATCAAATGTTCATCATGTGAATCATCCTCTTGGACTAAGACCATGGTAATGGTAGAGTCTGAAGAAAATAAGTAGAGGAAATAATCTCGGTTATAGTTAGGGGGAAAGAGTAATGGTGTACGGGTTAAGGCAAATTTTAAAGCCTCAAAAGATTTGTTTGTAGTATCTTCCCATATGAACTCGTAACCTTTCTTGAGTAGCTAAGTGAATCCTTTCGTCAGTTCATTGTAATTGGGGATAAAACAATGCAAAAATTTTGCCTTCCCTTGCAAAATTTGGAGCTGGCGTAGTGTGGAAGGAGGAGGTAGATTAAGAGTAGCCTCAACCTTCAAGGGGTCTACTTGAATCCCATGAATCGACACGATAAAACCAAGAAGTCGATTGGATTCCACACAAAAAACACATTTATGTGGGTCCAAACGTATGTGATAATAACGACAGCGTACGAAAATGGTCCTTAAATGTGTTGGGTGATCTTGACAACGCATGCAATGCATCGAGAGATTGTCAAGATAGGGTTGCAAAATGTGCTTAATATCGTGAAAAGCATAAGACATAGCACACTGAAAGGTCACACCAACATTTTTAAGACCAAAGGGTAGTTTCTGGTAAGTGAAGGTTCCCCAAGGGTAAATAAAATCAGTTTTGTGTTGATCCGCGGGTAAAATATTAATTTGATTATAGTCGGAGAAACTGTCCATCAAAGAGAAGATTTCACTCCTGGCACAGTCGTCAACGATCTGGTCAACGAAAGGGGTCAGGTAATTATCCTTAGGAAAAGACTTATTTATGTCCCTATAATCGACACGAACACGGATGGTTCCTTGTTTCTTATTTATCGGAACAAGATTGGATACCCAATTAGTCAAAGCCATAGGATAGACAAAGCCAGTTTTAAGAAGTTTTTCTACTTCAAGCTTGATAGTAGCATATTTACATGGATGGATTGGTTGAAGTCTCTGTCGAACGAGTTTAGCATCTGGATATGTCTTAATCTCATGCACAATGATATTAGCATCAATACCCAACATCTTTTCATAACTCCAGGCGAAAACGTCACAAAATTCTTGGAAAAGGGATTTATACATGTGGACCTTGTCAGTAGAACGTGAGGCCCCAATATGAACATTTTCCATGACTTTGGGATTAATCTATATGTCAAGAGGAATGATACATGAAATGTCACTCAATTTCCCTTTGTACAAGACATCGTGTGTTGACTCAGGAACCAAAGAAACAACAACAACGGTTGACAGACTCGAAATCCGTTGGTAACTCTCTATGGTATCACATTCTAGGAAGAGGAAAGAACGATGATGCCCATCATCCCATGGAGTATCTTCCATAGACATAACTGATATGATCATCTCGTCAGTAAGAAAGATCATGTGAAATAGATATGGAGATGTATCATAGAGAGAAGGAGGAGAGGGGGTTGTCGATTGAATAGCTTGATAAGCATATTCAACCGGACTTAAAGGCATCTTGTCACCGTAAAAAATAAAATCACCAAGTTTGGGTACTATCCATGGGTCATAATACTCAGGGGTTTCATGAACAGTGGTGGATATCATGTTAATCGAAGCGACAAAAGGCGGAGGTATATAGGGTGGTGGGATTGGAAACGTTCCCATCAATGTTGAATCTTTTAACAGAACCACGCCTACATTCTCATAACCGGGAGGTGTCTTCGAGATAAAAGGAATGTTGCTAGTACGAGAATCGGAATTAAAGAAGGCCAGTTGGTCAACAGTAATGACCTTTCCTTGGTGCGGGAAACATATCACACGGGAAATGGTAGACACAATTGCATGCATGGAATCGATCCAGCTACGACCAAGTAGAAGATTATAATCAAGAGGTGCATCAAAGACCTCAACCTCTACATTGACCGATTTACCTTCCAATGTAATAGACAACGAGGGAAGAACAACGTAAGGTTTAAAACCTGTACCATTAAAGGCCTTAAGGGTATTGTGTGACTCAGTGAGGGAAAGAGAGCCAATGGATTTCCAACAAGTAATGGACATAATGCAAGTCGAGGCTCCTTCGTTAATAACAATTCTACAAATATTCTTGTTTTCTACAACAACTTGGATCTGAAATTCTAGTTGAGGAGGAAGCCTTGGAATATTCTCTTTCAAGTCAAATATTATCAAATTGGTGTCAGTAGGGTCAACTCCACCAATGGCCTTTAATAGCACCTTCCATTGAGCGGGACAAATTTGAAGGACTTCGAGAGCGAACATCGTAGAGGGTGATTGTGCAAGGTCTTCTACAATACTGTAGTTTTGGGCAGCACGTGCATGTGGATTAAATGAGGACTTTCAAACAACTCCCTTGGGAGGAGGGTGAAGAACTGTATCGATACTCGACCGTTCGAGATGAAGAGGACCGTTTGGAGGTGAATTTAGGGGATGAGGTTGAACCAACGAAGGTGGTATATCATCAACTTTATCCTTTGACGGGGAGTAATCTTTGGCTCGAGTTGTGATGGAAACTTCATTCTTCCTGGAGTCACCAGTACACATAAGGACATAAGATGAGGTAGAGGGAGAGGGTTGGTCATGAATGACCAATTGGGCCTGCTACTGAGAAGGAAATAGTTGTGACAAGATGACAAGTGTAGAAGGCTTCCCGGTCCTTTAGAGTAACTTAATAACCTCATCTCGTCATGGACAATCTTTCGTATAATGGTCGTCACAACAAATGAGACAAGGGTAATGAGGCTTAAGTTTATCTTTCTCATCAGCGGTTTGTGTTTTGGGTTTATCATATGGTTGATTGTTATTTTTTTCCTCCTTATTCTTACCCTTCCCTTTCTTTTTATTTTGATTTTTACTGGTAGGTGTGGATTGAACCAAATTAACTTCGGTGGTTTTACTGGAAGAAGGAGTAGGAGTAGGATCATTTTGTATATTAGAAGCAGTATATTTGGGATTGGTGTGACTTTTGTGTGCATACTAATTCTTTACATGAAAGGCGACAATCACACCATCAACAACATGAGAAGTTGTGGAAGGTGTTGGGGTAGGGTTTGTGGAAGGACGAGGAGCGTCAGGGATCAAATCGTAAAGTGTTCCCATTTACGAATAAATGCGATCTAGATACTGAGCACGACTAATCACCTTCTCTTCAGTGACAACATCGCCCATGGAAACATCACGAGAAATGGGTCTAATGAGTGATTTGGTAAACCACTCAGCCAACAGTTGATCAAGAAGAAGAACTTTGATTAAACGTCTTCTCCTCCTCCACTCATGGATGTGGTCAGAGATATGAGTGAACGAGGATTGTTTGAAAGAAATCAAAATTTTGGTTCCCATCTCGTATCGAATTGGAAACTGGTAATGCATTAAAAAGGCCATGGATAAGGTGTTAAATTCATTAACGAATCATCTTGGTAACTCGATGTACCATTTTGCTGCCGAACCCATGAGAGTTTGTTGGAAAATTCGTAATCTGATGGAGTCGTCCATCAATGAGTTGGACAAACACCAAAGATGAGAAGTCATAACATGATTATTCGGGTCTTCTCCTGCTCTACCATCAAATTTAGTAATGTCAGATGATAGTTTGGCCGGTATGATGAGCCAATAAGGAGAATGAAAAATAGAATCATTCAAAATCCTAGACAAATTCGGTAAATCCAAAGTGGCCAAAAAAGGCAACTGTCGGTTCACTTGAGGAAACTGGTATTTATGAGGGGGAAGCCCCATAAGTATACTAGTAGGACCATAAGCAGTATGGAGATAATTAGACAGTCCTAACAGACTCGACAGTGGAGGGTTTTGAGGGAAATAGCCCATAGGGTTGGATTGATTAGGTATGTTTCCTTGAAAAGGAACATTAGATTGAAAGTTTTGACCCCAAGTGGGATTCAAAGAACATGGATACGGTTGATTGAGGTTAGGGGGGAAAAAATAATTGACTTGAGGATGTTTCCCCCTAGGTGGTTGTTGATTCCCTTGGAAAGGAAGATTCCAAGGTTGAGATTGTAACACATACACATTTTGTCCATAAACTAGGTTATGGGTTCCAACTTGAGGCTTCCTCCCAAGTTGAGGTTGTCCCCCAATCTGAGGTTTCCCCCCAGATTGAGGTTTTCCCCTAGCTTGAGGTTGACCTCCAACAGAAATCTGAAAAACAAAAGTGACAGAAGGACCGATGCCTCCAATTGGATTGGAGCCACCAGGGCCGAGAGGATTGGATCCTCCTAACAAAGGTGGAGGAGGAACATACAACTCTTCGGAGAGAACCTAGGTGGGTGTGGGAACAAAATGACTCGCAGCATTATACCTAGGAGGAACAAAGAGTCCAGACCCTCCGGATGGGTTCTGGGCAGGGATAGCAATGGAAGTATTCAAAGCTTTATACCCAGGGGGAAGTGAAGGATTTGGTCTAGGTGGAAGTGGTGTTCCAATAGGATCTTGAGTGATAACCACATTTCCGATAGAAACTATGGTAGCTTGTGGGACCATAATAGAATGGGCCATTTGGAGAGGAAGAATCAAGTGAGAACCAACCAACAATTGGTCTGGAATGACAGTGACACTATTGGTAGTACCAGTAAAATGGTCTAAAGGTACAGTATAGGTAAAAAAAATCTCAGGCATTTGTGATGTCATAGATTGATCAGAAATCGCTCCTAGGTTGTTGTACAGATCACGTACTTTCAAAGGGACGAAACTAGGATTAGAAGTTCCAACAGTGTGAGCTGGGGTCCTAAATTATTCACTGTGAAAAAGTGGCTCCTCTACTCCAGATCCTTCATTAGGTCCAGTAGGTACTTTAGTATTCTCAACAACAAAAATTTCTTCTGACAAGTTCATTCGAAGCAGATCTGGATCTCGTCTAACGCTCAATGACAGGTTTGGGGGAAGTCAGAATGCCTTTAAGGAATCTAAAACAATTTTAAACCCTTCCAAAGAGTGTGTTCTTCCAACTTTAGAAGCTACTTTGTTGTTGACTACTCCCTCGTGAGAGCCTTCTGGTGAATTAGGAAGAAAAGGGAGGTAACCTTGTGGATCTTTTAGGGGTAACCCTTGCATTCTATGTGAATGGAGAAGGCCGATGTTGGCTAAACCAAGTAAAGAATGAAAAAAATCTATGGCCAACTAGGGAAACAAACAACACTCACTAGTAAAATCTATAAATCAAACCAAGCAAACAAACCTTCTTATTCTGAAGTCACTAGTTGGTGATGAAATCCAACGTTGCGAAACCAAGACAAGAAGGGGTTGGGATAAAGCGGGTGGAAAAGTTACATTGACGACATGCTTAACAAACTTACACCCTGGTGCAATCTCCCACACATAATCGTGGGTATACCCTCCAAGGAGCTTGAGTGAGTTTGGACAACGTTGATTCCAGGTACCATGAAGACTTTCCCCTCCACTGTCACCTCTTGTAAATACCCTAGAGAGATAGGCTACTAAGGTTACCAACTACAACAGTGATGCCTGGGGAAACAATCAACATTCTGATCCACGCACAAAGGCAGGGTATCTAGCCCAAAATCAAATCGAGAGGCTCCCACACATAATCATGGGTATACCTTCAAGTGACCCCCAATAATACATGCAATCTCTACACCAAGACCAACAAAGCAGGGTGAGTAACTATGTTGGTCCTAATGTGACCTTGTGATTGACCCTTGTGTTAGAAGGGCTTCCCAAGACAAAATGTGGCAATTGGATTTGAACTCTCCCTATCACAAGATACTATTGTGTGTTTTGATGCTTTGGAGAGTGTGCCTCACAACCTATTCCAAAGCACTATCCTATCTAATGTTGGTGAAAAATATCCCTAGAAAATAAAAGTTTTCTAAAAAAATTTAAATTTACGCTTGTATTTTAGAGGTTGTTGTTTACTCAAAAGGGAGATGGAAATGAAACTGATGAAGTTGTGACCTTGACCCAAGAAAATGCAATAATAGATGAATGTGCAATTTTCAATTCAATTAAATCTAATTACAGTAGGGAGAAGGTATTTATTTTGAAGTACGAAAACTATGAATTGCAATTTCTTAATTTTGAATGAACACAATTCCAAATAATTACGAACTACAAAATTTTTCCAATTCTTCTCTTTAACAAATATTTCGAATGTAAAAATTCTCTTATGAAAGATTACTAAAATGAATAAATGAATTCAGTTCTTCCTTTCCAAAACAAAATCAGAGATGTAATGACGAAAGGAAAATTTAATCCAAGAAAATCAAGACATTCGCAACACAATTCCCAAATCAAACTCGTAATATAGACAAAAATCAAGATGAAAATATTTTTTTTGTCAAATACAAACAAAAAGTGTTTATCAACCAACAAGCAATCCGATAAATAAAATCAATCCAAAACTCTAAATAAACCAAAAGACCCTTTGTCAAACAAGCACTCAGTTTAAGAACCCGAGATTATATCCTTGAGACAAAGATCAAAAAGCAAAAAACTTGCAAAATCACCAAGAAAGACTTTCAATCACTGAAAACCAATCACAAGCAAGCTTTAAACTCATGAATCAATCAAACAATTGCATCAGAATTCCAACCCAGGCCTCTAAGGCAAATCTGGGTGAAAAAAGATAAATTGACCCACTCCAACAAAATCTACAGGAGTCGTCGCAGGCTGGATATAGAACATAGTGCGATGAGCAAAGTTCGTCACAGGCTACTAGAAGAGCACAGTGCAATGTCGTCGCACTGGATTGGTCAAGAAGAGTGCGACATATGAGGGTTGTCGCAGGTTGCGAGTATGGTGTAGTGCGACGATCTCTGTAAATAAAGAAAAAATGGGAGAAAGGCAAAAAATATAAATGAACTTCGAGACCTAAGGAGTCTAGATGGATCACCCACTGACTCAGAGAGTGAATTCAATCAAAGGAAGTTAGGCTAAAAGAAAATGGGAAGAAAAAAATCAAAAGGAATTCGTATCCCCAATATGATCGCCAATTTTGTTATGGGATTAATCGGTAAATGTGGACATAAATAGATCTCCCTAGATCCACCTAGATCTAGAACAAAACAGAACAAAATATGACACTTTCCCTAAGCTCTAACTATTGATTTCATTATTTAACAAGATATATGCAACATACTGTTTAAATATCGCTTCCTCCTACCATCGTCATCCTAGCTTCGCTCCAGTGATCCTGTGATATTTAATATGCAAGGGAACACAATCCAACCAAAGTGAAATCAATACAATGAACTCAACGAGAACCTATGTATGTGATCAAGGAATCATACAATAAAACAAAGCAAGTTTTATGGGAAAGAAACATATCACTGCATTATATTAAAATGAAAGTGGAGATTACAACCAAAGCCTTGATGTCACAAGGTCCCCTTTTGATGACCCGTTTCTCCAACACACACACTTGCTCCAAGCTTGAATGAAGAAGATCCACAATAACTTGATGAACTGAAATGAAGCCCTCAAGTATGAACTAAAGTAGAATTCCTCATCCAATTCTTAGCCTTATTTTCACTTAACTTTTCTTATGCTTGCTTCTTAGATTCTTTGCTTCTTTGCTTAACCTTTTCCATGAGA
>JASDQU010504251.1:70526-89778 GCA_032191745.1 Picea mariana | reverse complement strand
GTCTCAAATGTTTGTCTAACACATAATTAGCCAAAGAATCTGTTAATGTATTTAGACATCTAGGAATGTGTTGATATTCAATGTAATCAAAATGACGTTCCAAGAGGCGAATTCGTAAATATACCCTTAACAACGTAGGACTTCGAATGGAGTAAACATTACTCAATTGTAGGACTACTAACTGCAAATCAAGTCGTACAAAAAGATGATGTATTCCAAGTGAAACAGTTTCGGTCAATAATTTGATGACTGCATTGTATTCCGCAATATTATTAGTTGCACGAACAATGCAAACACCATGTAGACTAATCAATTCATTTGTAGGTGCATAGATTTCCCAAGCAGCAGATGCTAAGTTTTGAGTATTATGACTGGTGCCATCAGCGAAGCCAATGTAGGGTAGCAAAGACACTGACATCTAGAAACCAAGCACAACACAAGGTAAGCAGCTGAAGGTCGAAACCAAACAACGAAAAAGCACACAAAAGTATGATACACTAAAAGTACAAGCACTCATGCAAAAATGATTTAAGCATAGTACTTATTCAAGTAAAGCCCATTTCTGGGTTCACTCAAAGGGATTCCATCATAATCAACCAGCTCATAAGCTCCCTTCTCCAACACTCATTTGACAATGTAAGGACCCTGCCACATGGGCTCGAATTTACCAGCCCCTAGCAAATCACCATCTTATTCGTAAAGAAGAACTAGATCACCTTTAGAAAAAACACGTGGCTTGACATGCTTGTCATATTGGGCTTTAACACATTTCTTCTCAGTTTCAATAACTAAGGCGGCATCATGACGGGTTTTGTCTAGTTGCATCAAATACAAAAGACGCTCCTCTTTAGTAGAGGTGTTAGGGAGAAGTTCAACAGCTAGTTTCAAAGATGGTATCTCACATTCAATCGAAAAAATAGATTTGATACCATAAACTAACTGGAAATATGTGAATCTCATGGCAGACTTAATGGATGTCCTATAGGCCCATAATGTTGAGAACAACATCGTGTGTCAATTTGTCTTATGAATTCCTATCATTCGTCGAAGCATAGTAATGAGGACTTTGTTGATTGCTTCAACATGGCCATTGGCCTGTGGATAATAGGGGGCTGAGTTTTCATGGCAAAGACCCAACTTTTCAGTAAGTTCAAACATCATAAAATTCTGAAAATGACTACTGTGATCAGTAACGATGGCTTGAGGAACACCAAACCTAGTAATGATATGATTGAATATGAACAATGTTGCAGTTTTCCTGTTGTCATCAAATGTAGGCATCACCTCGACCCATTTAGTGAAATAATCCACAGCTACAATGATGTATCCATCCCCCCGACCGAGTGAGGATTGCATGTCATGAATTCAATGCCCCATTTGGAAAATGGACCAACGGAAACTATAGGGTGTAAGGGAGCAGGATGAGATCTTATCTTGTTATTATAAGTTTGGCAAGCATGGATTTTCTGGAAAGCAGTAACACAGTACTTAAACAAAGAAGGCCAGAAATAACCCGCCCATAAGATCTTTTGGGCAGTGGCATACCCAGACATATGACTACCACATGCTCCGAAGTGACAATCATTCAAATCTTTCTCAGCTTTATCGTAGGTGAGACATCGTCAAAATATAGAATCAATACCATGACGGTAAAGGATATCACCGAGGATGATGTATTGATGGGCTTGATATGGTATACGACAATGATCTGTACTAGTAAGATCAGGCCAGAAAGTTTGAGTCTGGAGATAGATAATAATATCTCCATACCATATGTCATCAGAACTGATCAGAAAAAGGGATTCATCAAGCAAGGAATCCTCTGCCACATTTTCTGTCTCGGTAGAGGGAAGGTCACATATCAGTTCGGCAAAAACCAAAGATTTGTTTGAATTAAAGCGTTCAAACTCCAAGTCAAACTCATGGAGAATAACTATCCATTTGGATTACTTTCCCCCTAGCAATTTTCAAGTAAGGATATGTTGCATGGGGTTGCAATTGGAAATAACAGTGGTTGTACGTAATAAGATATAATGACGAAAATGTTGGACAGCCTGAACAACTGCCAAGGCTAGTTTCTCCACATGTAAGTATTTGGTCTCGGTAGTCGTGAGACTCTGACTCAAATAGTATATCACATGTTCGTCATGTGAATCATCCTCTTGGACTAAGACCATAGCAATGGTAGAATCTGAAGTAGCTAAGTACAGGAAGTAATCTCGGCTATAGTCAGGGGGAAACAATAATGGTGTACAGGTTAGGGAAAGTTTCAAAGCTTCAAAGGATTTGTTAGCAGTATCATCCCATACAAACTTGTAACTTTTCTTGAGTATCCGAGTGAATCCTTTCGTCAGTTCACTATAATTGGGAATGAAATGACACAAAAATTTTGTCTTCCCTTGCAAACTTTGGAGCCAGCATAGTGTGGAAGGAGGAGGTAGATTAAGAATAGCCTCAACCTTCAAGGGGTCTACTCAAATGTCATGTATCGACACGATAAAACCAAGAAGTCGGCTGGACTCCACACAAAAAACAAATTTGTGTGGGTTCAAACATATGCGATAAAAATGACATCGTACGAAAATGGCCCTTAAATGTGTCAGGTGATCTTGGTGACACATGGAATGCGTCGGAAGATCATCAAGATAGGGTTGCACAATGTGCTTAATATCATGAAAAGCATAAGACATAGCGCGTTGAAAGGTTGCGCCAGTTTTCTTGAGACCAAAGGTTAATTTCCGGTAGGCAAAGGTTTCCCAAGGGTAAATAAAATCAGTCTTGTGTTGATCCGTTGGTAAAATATTAATTTGATTATAGCTGGAGAAACCGTCCATCAAGGAGAAGATTTCACTCCCGGCATAGTCATCAACAATCTGGTCAACGAAAGGGGTCGAGTAATTGTCCTTAGGACAAGCCTTAATTATGTCCCTATAATCTACACAAACGGGAATCATTCCTTGTTTCTTATTTACCGGAACTAGATTGGATGCCCAATCAGTCAAAGCCACGTGATAGACAAAGCCATCTTTAAGAAGTTTTTCAACTTCAATCTTGATAGCAGTAGATTTGCATGGATGTACTGGGCGAAGTCTCTGTCGAACGGGTTTAGCGTCTGAGTAAGTCTTAATCTCGTGCACAACGATATTAGGATCAATACATGGCATTTCTTCATAACTCCAGGAGAAAACATCATAGAATTCTTGGAAAAGGGATTTATAAGTGTGGCTTTATGAGGCCTCTATATGAACATTCTCCATGACTCTATGTTTAATCGATATGTCAAGAGGGACGGTAGGTGAAATGTTACACAAGTTCCCTTCGTACAAAACATTGTGTGTTGACTCGAGAATGGAAGAAACGACAACGGTCGACGGAGTCTAAATCCGTTGGTAGCTCTCTATGGCATCACGTTCTAGGAAAAGAACGGAACGATGATGCCCATCGTCCCATGGAGTATCTTCCATAGACATGAATGACATGATCATCTCATCCATAGGAAAGATCACGTGAAACAGATCAGGAGATGAATCACAGAGAGAAGGAGGAGAGGGGGTTGTCAATTGAATAGCTTGATAAGCGGATTTAACCGGACTTAAAGGCATTCTGTCATCAGAACGAAGGTAGTCACCAGAGATAGGTACTACCCATGGGTTTCACGAACAGTGGTCGAGATCATGTTAATCGAAGTGACAAAAGGAGGAGGAATATCAGGTGGTGGGATTGGAAATGTACCCATCAAGGTTGAATCTTTTAAAAGAATCACACTGACATTCTCGTAATCAGGAGGTGTCTTCGAGATAAAAGGAACGTTTCTAGTACGGGAATCAGAATTAAAGAAGGTCAATTGGTCAACAATAATGACCTTTCCTTGGTGCAAGAATCGTAACACATGGAAAAGGGTAGACACAACTGCACGCATGGAATCAATCCAACTACGGCCAAGTAGAAGGTTTTAATCAAGAGGTGCATTGAAGACATCAACCTCGACATTGACTGATTTACCTTCTAACGTAATAGACAATGAAGGAAGAACATAGTAAGGTTTAAAACTTGTACCATTGAAGGCCTTAAGTGTATTGTGTGATTCGGTGAGAGCAGGAGATCCAATAGCTTTCCAACAAGTAACGGACATAACGCAAGTCGAGGATCCTTCATCAATAACGGTTCTACAGATATTCTTGTTTTCAACAACAACTTGGATCTGAAACGCTAACTCAGGAGGAAGCCTTGGAATGTGATCTTCCAAGTCAAAGATTATCAAATTAGTATATGTATGATCAATTCCACCAATGGCCTTTAATAGTGCCTTTCGTTTAGCAGAACAACTTTGAAGGACTTCGAGAGCTGACATCGCAGAGGGTGCTTGTGCAAGTTCTTCTACAATACTGTAGTTTTGGGAAACACGTGCGTAAGGATTGAACGTAGACTTTCGAACAACGCCCTTGGGAGGAGGGCAAAGAATTGTATCGAGACCTGATCTTTCGAGATGAAGAAGACCACTTGGAGGTGAAGTAGGGGGAGGAGGTTGAACCAACAAAGGTGGTGTATCATCAACTTTATCTTTCGATGAAGAATAATCTTTGGCTCGAGTTGTGACTGCAACTTCATTCTTTTTAGAGTCATCGGTACACATAAGGACATAAGATGAGGTAGAAGGAGAAGCTTAGTCATGAATGACCAGTTGGGCCTGCTGCTAAGAAGGGAAAGGTTGTGACAAAACAGTGGGTGTAGGAGGCTTCCCGGTCCCTTGGAGGAACTTAGTAACCTCAGCACATCGTGGACAATCTTTTGTTTAATGATCGATACCACAAATAAGGCAAGGGTAATGAGGTTTATGTTTATCTTTCTCATCATCGGTCTGCGTTTTGGCTTTATCAGATTGTGGATTATTATTATTGTCCTCTTGTTCTTACCCTTCCCTTTATTTTTATTTTTATTCTTTTTGGTAGGTGTGGATTGAACCAAATTAACTTCAGGAGTCTTACCGGTGGAAGAAGTGGGAATAGGAGCATTTTGTACATTAGAATTGTTAGATATGGGATTGGTGTGACCGACGTGCGTAGATTGGGTCTCAACATGAAAGGTGTCAATCACACCATCAGCAGCATGAGAAGTTGTTGGAGGTGTTGGGGTAGGATTTTTGGAAGGACGAGGAGCGTCAGGGATCAAATCATAAAGTGTTCCCATTTGTGAATAAACAAGATCTATATATTGAGCATGACTAATCGCCTTCTCTTTAGTGACAACACCACCCATGGTGACATCACGAGCAATAGGTCCAATGAGTTATTTGGTAAACCACTCAGCCAATAATTGATCAGGAAGAGGAACTTTTATTAAGCATCTTCTCCTCCTCCACTCATGGATGTGACCAGAAATATGAGTGGACAAGGACTATTTAAAAGAACTCAAAATTCCGGTTCCTATCTCGTATCGAATTGGAAACTGGTAATGTGTCAAAAAGGCCATGGCTAGGGTGTTAAATTCATTAAAGAATCCTCACGATAACTCGATGTACCATTTTTCTGCCGAACCCGTGAGAGTTCGTTGGAGAAGTCGTAATCTTATGGAGTCATACATCAAGGAGTTGGATGAACACCAAAGATAAAAAGTCATAACATGATTATTTGGATCTTCTCCTGCTCGACCGTCAAATTTAGGAATGTCGGACGGTAACTTGGCCAGTATGACGGGCCAGTAAGGAGAATGTAGAATAGGATCATTCAAAATCCTAGACAAATCAAGCAAATCCAAAGTGGCTAGAAAATGCAATTGTCGGTTCACTTGAGGAAACTGGTAGTTCTGAGGGGGAAGCCCCGTAGGTATATCAGTAGGACCATAAGCAGTCTGTAGATAATTAGACAGTCCTGACAAATTTGGTTGTGGAGGATTTTAAGGCAGATAGCCCACAGGGTTGGGTTGATTAGGTCTGTTCCCTTGGAAGGGAACATTGGATTAAAAGTTTTGACCCCAAGCAGGATTCAAAGAACCTAGATACAGTTGACCGAGGTTGGGGAGTACAAAAGAATTGACTTGAGGATGTTTCCCTCTAGACGGTTGTAGATTTTCTTGGAAAGGAAGATTCCAAGGTTGAGATTGTAACGCAGGTGCATTTTTTCCATAAATTGGGTTATGGACTCTAACTTGAGGTTTCCCCCTAAGTTGAGGTTGTCCCCCAATTTGAGGTTGTCCCCAAAATTGGGGTTGCCCCCCAACTTGATATTTACCTCTAACAGGAATCTGGAAACCTGAAGTGACAGAATGATTAATGCCTCGAACTGGATTGGAGCCACCATGTCCATGATGATGGGATTCTCCTAACAAAGGTGGAGGAGTAATGTAAGGTCCTCCAGAGAGAACCTAGGTATGTGTAGGAACAAACTGACTCGCAGCGTTATACCTAGGAGGAACAAAAAGTCCAGACCCTCCGGATGGATTCTAGGTAGGGATAGCAATGGAAGTATTCAGAGCTTTATACCCACGGGGAAGTGATGGATTTGGTCTAGGTGTAAGTGGTATCCCAATTGGAGCTTGGGTGATAACCACATTTTCGACGGAAATCATGGTATCTTGTGGGACCATAATAGAATGGGCCATCTGGAGAGGAAGAATCGAGTGAGAACCAACCAAAAATTGGTCTGAAACGGCGGTGACACTACTGGTAGTACCAGTAAAATGGTCTAAAGGTACCATATAGGTAACATATGTCTCAAGCATTTGAGATGTCATAGGTTAATCAGGACTCGCTCCTAGGTTTTTGTAAAGATCATGTACTGTCAAAGGTACAGAACTAGGATTAAAAGTTCTAGTAGTGTGAGTCAGGGTCCTAAATGATTCACTTTGAGAAAGTGGATCGTCTACTCCAAATCTTGCGTTAGGTCTAGTAGGTACTCCAATATTTTCAACAACAACAATTTCTCCTAATAACTTCATTCGAAGAAAATGTGTGTCTTGTCTAATACTCAATAACGGATTAGGTGGAAGTCGGAAAGCTTCTAAGGAATCTGAAGCAATTCGAAATCCTTCTAAAGAGTGTGTGCTTCCAACTTCAGAAGCTACTTCGTTATTGACTACTCCCTCAGGAGAGCCTTCTGGTGAGTTAGGATGCAAAGGGAGGTAACCTTCTGGATCTTCTGGGGGTAGCCCTTGCATCCTACGTGAACAGCGAAGGTCGTTGTTGGATGAACCAAGTAAAGAATGAAAAAAATCTATGGCCAACTAGAGAAAACAAGCAACACTCACTAATAAAATCTAGAAATCAAACCAAACAAACAAACCTTCTTATTTTGAAGTCACTAGATGGTAATGAAATCCAACGTCGCAAAATCAAGACAATAAGGGGTTGGGATAAAGCGGATGGAAAAGTTATGTTGACGACCTGCTTAACGAACTTACACCCTAGTGCAATCTCCCACACATAATCATGGGTATACCCTCCAAGGAGCTCGAGTGAGTTTGGCTAACGCCGATTCCAGGTACCGTGAATACTTTCCCTTCCACAGTCACCTTGTGTAAAGACCCAAAAGAGATAGGCTACTAAGGTTACCAACTACAACAGTGATGCCTAGGGAAACAGTCGACAATCTGATCCATGCACAAAGGCAGGGTATCTAGCCCAAAATCAACTCAAGAGGTTCCCACACATAATCATGGGTATAACTTCAAGTGACCCCCAATAATACGCACAATCTCTACACCAAGACCAACAAAGCAGGGTGAGTAACGTTGCCAGTCTTAATGCAACCTCAGGTTTGACCCTTGTGTGAGAAGGGCTTTCCAAGACAAAATGTAGTAATTGGATTTGAACTCTCCCTATCACAAGATACTATTGTGTGTTTTGATTCTTTGGAGAGTGTGCCTTACAACCTATTTCAAAGCTCTATCCTAGCTAATATTGGTGAAAAATATCCCTAGAAAATAAAAGTTGCTAATAAATTTTAAATTTACGTTGTGTTTTAGAGGTTGTTGTTTACTCAAAAAGGGAGATGAAAATGAAATTGTTGATGTTGTGACCTTGAAGCAATAAAATGAAAAAAGAGATGAATGTGCAATTTTTCAATTCAATGAACTCTAACTACAGTAGGGAGAAGGTATTCTTTTGAAGTACAAAAAGCTATGAATTGCAATTTCTTAATTGCGAATGAACACAATTCCAAATAATCATGAACTACAAAATTTTACAATTCTTTTTTTTAACAAATATTTCAAATGTAAAAATTTTCTTATAAGAGATTACTAGAAAGAATAAATGAATTTAGTTCTTCCTTTTCAAAACAAAATCAGAGATGTGATGACGAAAGGAAAATGTAATCCAAGAAAATCAATACATTCTCAACACAATTCCCAAATCAAACTCGTAATATAGACAAAAATAAAAAAGACAAGAAAACCTTTTGTCATATGCAAGAAAAAAGTGTTTCTTAATCAACAAACAATCTGAAAATAAAATGAATCCAAAACTTCATACAAATCAAAGACCCTTTGTCAAACAAGCACCCAAATCAAGATCTGAGATTATATCCTTGTAACAATTATCAAAAGCAAAAAACTTGCAAAATGAAAAGAAAGACTTTCAATCATTGAAAACCAATCACAAGCAAGCTTTAAACTCAGAGATAAATCAGACATGGGCATTAGAAGTTCACCCTAGGAAACTAAGGCAAAACTGGGAGGGAAAAAGACAAATTGACTCACTCCAACAAAATCTACAGGAGTCATCGCAAGCTGGGTATGGGACATAGTGCGACGAGCAAAGGTCGTCGCAAGCTACTAGCAGAGCATAGTGCAACGTCGTCGCACTAGATTGGTCAAGAAGAATGTGGCGTCTGAGGGTCATCACAGGCTGCCAATGAGACACATTGCGACGTTCTCTATAAATGAGGAAAAATTGGAAGAAAGACAAAAAATCTAATTGAACTTTCAGACCCAGGGAGTCCAAATGAATCACCCACAGACTCAGAGAATGAATTTAATGAGAGGAGGGTAGACTAAAATCAAATGGGAAGCAAAAAATCAAAATGAAGTTGTATCCCCAATATGGTCGCCAATTTTGTTATGGGACTTATCGATAAATGCGAACATAAACAGATCTCCCTAGATCCACCTAGATCTAGAACAAAACAAAACAGAATATGACGCTTTCCCTAAGCTCTAATTATTGAGTTTACTATTTAACAAGAGATAGATAACATATCGTTTAAATGTCACTTCCTCTTGCCATTTCCATCCTAGCTCTACTCCAGTACTCCTGTGATATTGGATCTGCAAGGGAACACAATCCAACCAAAGTGAAAGCAATACAATGAACTCAACAAGAACCTATGTATGTGATCAAGGAATCATACAATAAAACAAGACAAGTTTTATGGGAAAGAAACATATCACTATATCATATTAAAATGAAAGTGGAGTTACAACCAAAGCCTTGATGTCGCAAGGTCCCCTTTCGATGACCATTTTCTCCAACACACACACTTGCTCCAATCTTGAATGAAGAAGATCCACAGTGACTTGATGAACTAAAATGAAGCTCTCAAGTATGAGCTGAAGTAGAATTCCTCATCCAATTCTTAGCCTATTCAACCTTCATTAACCTTCGCCTTTTCCATGAGAGATCCCTCTTTATATAATGTGAAGGAGATATGGTTGAAGAGATTAGGATGATCCCACCAAATCAGATAAGCGAGTAAGATCCAAACCGTCTGGAGGCCACCTCATATTCTAGAATATCCCCGTCTAGAACATTCGTGAAACTTGACCTTTTCTTAGTCTTTTGGCATCATCGCACCCTAGCTATAGTGCAACTTGCGGAGACGTCGTAGCCAAGCTTTAGAGCAGGGAGCGATGATCAGGCATCGTCGCACCCTATGTATAGTGCAACCTGCAACTACCTTCCTTAATAGGGTTTTTGAGAAGAGAAAGTTGGTTACTTTCCTCATGGAGAAAGGCTCTTTTTGGGAACATGAACACATGTTATCAATGGATCACTATGGTGACCAAAATAATGTGCAACACATTCGTAGGTTGTCCTTGAAAAAATCCTCTTCCAATCCCCTGCTCTTCAATTGATTTGCATGAAGATGGAGCTTGAGATGATACAGATAAGCTTATCATTTGTCTTTTAACCCTTCCAAGAATAATTTGTGGATCGACATTACTTTCTATCATATTTCCTTACATTTAAATTGTTTTCCTCATTGCCTCATTTAATGTTATGATTTGGGAAACCTTTATTGCATCGTTAACATTAGATGGCATTTCATTCTTATAACAACCAAATATAACGGGCTCATTTGGATGTTGATCTTCTGGAATTTGATATAAAGTCTTGAGGAAACTTAAGTTAAAATCTATGATCCTTCATTCTTTTCAAGGTGTATTTGAGTGAACTGAGTGAGTAAAGTATGATATGAAATGGGGTGAGAACATATGGTCATAAATATATCCTCCATATCATCAAAGTAACCAATTGAATTTGTTGGGAGTGAGAGGTACCAGTCATAGGCGGGACATATTACAACTTGAAGAAAAAATCTCTCCATCACATCATCATGTTCAATCATATGGATATCAAAGATGGTTAGGAACCAATCCATATGCTTTTTGGGATTCATAATCCCATCATTTGTGAAGATAGGAAGAATACCTTGAGGGAGAGTGGGTAACTGAAGTTTCTCTCCCTAAAGTTAAGGGGACTAGATCTAGGTATTCTCCTCATGTTTCTTTATCTATTATTTTGTCTTCTTTCATTATTAGGAATTTCATTTCTTTCCTCTTCTCGTTTGGCCATTGTTACTACACCCTCAACTTCAGATGTCGAACCTTGAATTTCGTGGTGAATTTCAAGAATCTTCTTTTTTATTCTTATTAATGGTCCTTTGTATGATTCCAACTTTTTAATTGGCATCTCCTTCATCTTTGAACTTCAGCTGCCTCTCCTTGTTGAGCCAGGACTTGCCATATATTTTCAAATTCTTCTTGACTTCTTGTCATAGATAAAGCCAAATTTTATAATTGGTTAAGTATAACTTCTTTAGTTTTCCAACCCAATAAGTATATGGGGTTGATTAGGATTTTCTTGAGTCATTCAACTCTTTTGTTCTGTGAAACCAACCTTTTGTTTAGTTCCCCAACATGGTCACCAAAATTTTTATCCGAAAGATTGTTCAAGGTCTTAAAGATAACATCACGAGGATAAATCCTCCTGCGTTTTTAGAGAGGTGGTACTCATCTTTAAATAAAATACAAAATTTATTAGGGAATGCTATAAAAGAATACACTTTAAGTAAATAAACATTCACATGTAAAGAAGGCCTGAGAAAGGACCAGGTCTATACAGAAATGAATATTTACAATATTGTACAAGACTGTAAACCATTAAAATCAGAAATTTTAAAGGACTCTATTTCCATCATATCATAATCAAATTAGAACATATCATTAGATAGAATAAGAAATAAGAACCACATTTGCAAAGAACTTAACATGATTTTGCAGTTAAAACTCAAAAAAAAAATGATAAACACATTCTTGAAATCTCATGTTGAAAACTCAAAGTTAGAGAAATCACTAGACATGTACTTCGAATAGTTCTCTGGGGAACCTCAAAAAATATACAAATGTTTTTAAAAAAAAATATGTAATATTCATACAAGTAAATGCATTCGTCCTAAATGAATTGAGATGGGGCTCATGTGGACCAATAATAAAAGAAATACCTAGAAGCGACAAAGAAGACATAGGTGAGAATCAACCTTTGGTTTTCAAAAATCATGAAGCAAAAAAGGTTGGATGACGACTAACTGAGAAGAAAATAAATTTAAAGTCTTAAGGAGATGATTACTTGAGTTACTATGATGGAAAAACCAAACCTTTGATTTTCTTATTGAAGTCTCTTTTGTAGGTTGTTCCGCTGGAGATGATCTAATGATAGTAATTGTTTTTTGATGATCTGGTTCAATTATTTTGATCAAGGTGTTCTTTGACCATAGTTCAATGTACTCTCGCATGGGAGAAACCATTGTTTCATGCTTGATCCTTGCGTCGAACAACTCATTTTCAATATATTTAAAATAAAAACTTAGTTGGTGACATGTATCTTCAATGTCTTCAGTTTTTCTCATGTAATGAATTATCCACTTTTCCACTTATTCCTCTGAATATTTAGCTAAGTTGTTAAATTCATTGGCCCATGAAGTTTTAAGGGCATCCATCTATTCTTGTAATTGATCCCTTGAAAGAAGTATTGAGTCCATTATCAAGTGTGTGCCCTCCAATTCTTTTGTTAAATCAACATGTTTTAGGAGCAAATCACTTATTTTTGTATTTATGGTGTCACATTCAATAGGTATTTCTCATAAACACTTGATCATATTTAGCCAACATGGATTTATTTTTTTTAGTCAAACTTTAGAAGGAATATTTTTCTCTCTTCTATGAACATCATTCATATTTGAAACATTGGTAGAAAAGGTACTCACAGCTTCTTTATAAAAGTGTTAATCATTGTCTAAGTCTTTTTGGAGATATTCCTTGAAGTTTAAAATCCTTGAAGACAAAGTAGTTGAACTAGTGGCTAGTTCCAAAATTTCAAGGATTAAACCAATTCTCTTTTGAATATTATCTCCAATGTACTTTATAATAGTCATCAATAGGATTGAAGAACTTTTTAATCTTTAGCTTGACTCTTGTATGTCTTCTATACTATTAAGTGCTCGTATAGCAGCAATTGGCTCAACAAATAAAGGTCTTTGCAGCAAACCATTCTCCATCTCTTTCACTCTTTCCTTAAAGATCAAGTTTTCTTTTTCTATTTCATCAATTGAATATTTTAAAGCTTCTCTTGTGGATTCATGGAATTTCATACCTTATAAAGTTTCACTCATTGAATATCAATCTCTGAATTCCATTTTTCAACAATTTTCTTATTTTTTAAATTAACTTTCTCAATTAAAAATTTATTTGACCATTTATTGGAGCCATGTGATGTAGTGTGACAGACTCTTCTTCAAACACTATTGGCTCCTGACAAGCCAGTTCTTTTGTTATTTCTCTATTTTTAATTAATATAGGCTCATCCCAATCAGGGTCTCCTATTACAACATCAACCTCCATGTCTCTGAGTTCACATTCGGGTACTTCCTAACATGTCTTTTGAGATACTTATCTTTTTCTCTTTGGACGTACAGGGGTTGTATGTGATTTTTCAATAACCCTTTTAGAAGGGTCTTCGTCTCCTCCATTGCCAAACTTTCTAGAATGAGAATTTATTTGTTCCTGACTGTTTCCCTGAGTTATGTTCCTTGTTGAAGGGATTTTCTGGGAGAAATTGGGTTAGTCGGGGTTAGGATTTCCACTTGTCTTGGTTCACGCTTTTTGTTTATACTAGTCATTTGTACTGACCAAAGTATCAATATCATCATGGGTTTTTTTAGGAGTGGCTTCTCGATGGTTTTGGTTATCCCCTACTCCTTCCTTCAATTGAGTAGAATTGATGAACGATGAACCATAACCAACTGCAAACATGTGTGTCATGAATAAATAATTAGGGTCAAAGCCCTAAATTTCATGAATTTACCTCAATTTAAATTTATCAAAATGAATAGCAAATTAATTCAAATGAGGGATATTCTTGACAGTGATATCTCCATTTTTCCAAGCTAGAGGAATGAATTTCTTCTTCCCTTTTTTTTTATAAAAGAAATGTGCCCAAAATTTATATTGTCTTCAAATTTCAATTGTGAATAATTTATTAGAGACATAAAAAGACAGTAAAGATGGTTTTCCCTGAAAATCGTAGAGTCTGACATAACTAAAGTCATCCAGTCTCAAAAAATCTTTTCTCTGCTAGAAAGTATTCATCTTCCATTGACAACCTTGATGTGGTAGGACCATAAACTAACTTCTTGAAGGTGGATGAAAAGGCATTATGTACCTCATAAAAATGGTATGGATCTTTATGCTTCCAAAGTATCGGATACCATAATTGTATTGGATCCTTATTGAAATCTACATTCCTTGTTCATGGAAAGTCTTCAAATATGTGACAACAGGATATTGCATAAACTAAATAAGAAGTCATAAATAACTTCTTTGTCTTCTAAAGTTTCTTAGTTCTAAGGAAACTTCGCTCGAAATCATATGAGTCCAATAATACAACAAGACATATTCATGAACAAAGTGGTGAAGAACATACAAAATGTATCTGTGGACAATAGTCGTGGACTTGTGTCAAATTATTTTGACAAACAACCATGCAAACTCCTTATATGGGTATTTGAGGGAACATACCTATATTTGGGAAGAGTTTCCAGAATAATTTGATGGCTTATGAGAAAATGTTCCAAGATATTTGTTCCTCCATTGTTGGCCTTCAAGAAAGCATCAACTTTATAGCTTTTAAATTTCATGGTGGGCTCTGGAAGTCTAAGCATCCTCCTGAAAAATGTAGGCGCCAAAGAGACTAGTGTCCTTCCTTACAGCTGAATTATTTTTTTCTCATTGTTAAACTTTTCTACGCACCAAAGAACTAATTCTTTAAAGTCAAACACTTATGGCATACACCTAACCAATGCAATCCTAGAAATCCAAACTTTTTTTGAACTCCTTTCTTGAGGTGAAAGCGTCAAATGCCACTTGAATGCTTTGGACCACTACAATGAATAATCCTCTTGTCTCGATGTGTTGGTAGTGTCTCCACAATATAGTTCAATTTTCTTATTTGACATACTGGGGAAAGATTAATTTGAGTGAATAGGTGGTGGTTGTGTCTAAGTAAAAATTTTACAACAAGGATTTAATATCTTACTAAATTCTCCAAGTATTACCTTGATATCACTTGTTGTAGCACTTAGTTCAAAATTGTTAATTGCATAATTTGATTTGGATTTAAGGGAGGGATTTTACGAGAATCGCGTTATTTAATAATTGTATTAATTCATAATGTGTGTTAGTTGACATGGAGATAGGATCATAAAATTTTCTTGGGGAGTGTGACTATGTATCGGGATGAATGAAAAATGATTAAGTATGGGAGTGTAAAGCGAGTAATGTGAGGGGAATTCTGGTGAATATGGGTTTGCGGGTTGCGGGATGTGTGAGATGAAAGGATCTACAAGGGGGAAAATCCCACGCCCGTAATCAAGAAATAAACTAAGTAAAAAAATGGTCCATTTTGTGTGATGCAAAAGTGCAAGAATCATTTTGGACTAGGCGGAAGTGCAAGTCACGGGCTTGCGGGATTTTTGGGATAGTTCTTACTTCCGCAATGGGACTCCTGCAAACAAATATTTGGTTAAGTGTGATGGGTTTAGAGAAAGGATAACACAAAATTGAAAAAATGACTAAGTGTGGACAATGAGGACTTGTGAGTTGCAGAAGTGCAAACTCATGATGACTATGGTCAGTGTTCTCGCAACCTGCATTTTGCAAAAATGACTAAGTGTAGGATGTACAAAAGGGAAAGTATGACCAAAAGAATAGAACTTTGATCAATGAATGTTGATCAACAAGAGTATATTTCACTAGAAGATGAATATGGAAATTTTAGTAAGACTATAGAAGCCTAAGTGTACAATTTCATAGAAGCCTTACTACGTGGAGGCTAAGGAGTCATCATAAATATCCTCTACACCAGTTTTCTTGATCTTGTATGCACACCTATAAATATGTGAAGGATTTTGTAATATTTTGTATGAGTGGGTTAAAACTAGAAAATCCCATAGTATGTTCCAAAATCTTATGTAACCACTCTATTCGTCTATATATATAAGATGCAATTAGAGAACTTGTTATGAGGTTAGTATGATCAATAGTTAGAGAGATAATTAGAGTTTTGAGTTCTTGGTTAGAGTTATGTGATGGAGTTATGTAATATCATTCATGTCATCAATACAATAGATCATTGTTCTTCTTATATGTTTTTGTTTCTACGTATCTAGATGATCTCTATGTGTATGTAATTGATCATAATGTTGATAGTTTTGATGGTTTAAATGAATGAAACTAACGAATTAATAAGGAATGTGACCCCTACTAAATCATTAACACTCTACACCTTAATCACATGGAAACTATCAACACACCTACACTAGACTAAATCGAGCCATTGTTGTACACCTTATAGGGACCCCAAGTCTATCATAGAGCCAACATTTCTTCTCCTTCTTCCTCTCCTCCTCTCTTTCTCTCCCTCTCCCTCTTCCCCTCTTCCTATAATTTTCACTCTTATTTTTTGCTCTCTTTTTTATCCCCCCCTCCTCTCCTTCTTCCTTTTTTTCTTCCCCCCTCATCTCCCTCTCCCTCCTCCCCCTCATCCTTTTCCTTATTCTCTTACCCCTCATATCCCTCTTCCCTTTTTATTCCTCTCTCATTTTCCCTATGTCAAGGTAAGATAACCCAAACAGTTTCTTATTAATTATTATTTATTATTCATTATAAATTGGTATTGATTTTGTTTTCATGTAACCATGCATAGGAAACCTCGATATATTTCACTACCATTGACGGGTGGTAACTAAGGTAAACCATTTATGTAAACTATAGTACGGCTGATGTAGGGGAATCAAGTATCAAACCACAAAAGCCTATTAACATATCACAAAGGCATCGATCTTGAGGACTTGACCCCAAGACCTCCTTCCTGTAAATCATGGCATTTAACTACTTGAGCTAACCCAGAGGGCTATCATAGATTGTTATTATTATCATTAAATTAGTATTTTCCATCCCTTAAAATAAACCTTGATTAACTAATGTATAACTCATAATTCACTAACTTAATTAGTTGTACCAAAAGGAACCCCTATCCTTCAAGATGAGGTTAGCACCCTCAATATGAGGGTAGTTCTAATACCCCTGTAAACTCTAACGAAACTCCTATGATAACTAGGGAAGAGTTTGAGAAACTAGGGAATAAAGATATCATGCAAAATTGATGTGCCTACCAACTAATACACACACAAAATCCAATAATAGCTAGCTTGAATAATCACTATCGTTAATCCAATACTAGTTAGCTTGCTCATCACTGCCAATCTCCAATCTATTTTAACTACCATTGAGATTCTTATGCTTCCATGTATATTTTAAATAAATTACCTAGGATAGTTATCAATGGGATTCTTATGCCTACCAACTAATAGGCACAAGAATCACTCTATTTAGACTCTGTAATATCCATACTAGAGAAGGGAGTTGAACACATGGAAGAACCTCTACTAACACTAAGGTTAATATTCAACCCTTTGTCTCTGCCTTTCATTGTAGACTAAATTCCCACCATGTAGTTGTGGGCTAGAAACCTTGGCAAAGGAGAGCTTAGTGTCGAAAATTCAATTGTCACCTTGTAAATATTGAATTTAGTGAGATTTATAATAGTTCAATTTGAAATATTTCTAAGGAGACTCAATGCAACTTATTCTCCTTGCCCTACTAACTTATCTCTGGCTATATTTTGACTAGCCCCTATATTATTTTTCATTGATAATTATAATAGAAGACATTCCATAGAATATGGTAATTGGATAGCCTTGTTGCAATTATTTATGTAGAGCGCTTTGAGATCTAAAACCCTAAAAAAACCATTGCTTTGATCGTTGGGATGTTGGACGAAAATGGGAGTGGGTCTTCACCCCCATCCTAACGAAGAATATTTGGCCTTCCACGCGATGGTAACAACCTCCATCAAAGCTTCGAAGGTGCAGCAATCCAAATTTGTCAAGAAATTGGATGAGATTCCCAGGGTTGTCCTCCCTCTGTCTTCATCTAGAAAAAAATATTTGGCCTTAGTTGACTAGGGCTTAATAGGTCAATTTACAAGAATCTATCCTTTGTCGAAGACTATTGCATTTTGGCTTGAAAAAAACTGGAAACCCCTTATAAAAGGCTCGTTGAATCACTTCTTGGGAATCACTTATTATGGTATATGATTATTTGCTTTTCTCTTAGAGTTCAAGAAAGATAAAAACTTAATATTTTGAAGTGGTCCATACTTCCTTGTGGTGAGAGACATGTATTTAAACAAATGGACCCCTGATTTCATTCCATAAAATGACATTCTCTCCACCATTCTGATGTGGGTAAGATTGTTGAATATCCCTCTACATTGTTGGAGCGATGATGCCCTTAGATGCATTGGAAAATCCATTAGTCAGTACATCGATAAGGAAAAACCGAAGGAGAACCTCTTCTCTTGTGCCAGAATCTATGTTGAGGTAGAATTAGAGAGAGGAATTCATGAGGAAGTGATATTATCCTTGGATAACTAGTAGCATGTGCAACAATTGGACTATGATCATTTCCCCTTTAAGTGAAAACTGTGCCATGAATATGAGCACTTCGCAAGGAATTGTAAGAATTTGGAAGCAGCTCCCACAAGAAATGGACGTGAAGAACAATGGCAAATAGTCTCAAGAAAAATGGGCTTTGGTAGGGATAGGACTCAAACCTCTTCTGCTAGTCCTCCCAATGGGGGCTCGGGTCCTTCGGCTATCAAAATGAAATCACCCACAAAAAATGCAGAAAACCCTTCATGAAAGGAAACAATAACCCTGTCGAACAAATTTGAATCCTTGTCTTAACTGGAATAAATCATGAAGGAAGAAACCATATCCCTTCCGGCTCTAGGGTGGCCAATGATGAGAAACCTTCAGTCCAAGTCATCTCTCAACCAAATCTAAATCGCGCTCTGTGTCCCTACTGAAAAGGGAAGAAATGGTGGTTTTATCTGAAATACCGATGGTAATAAGTATCAATCCTCTTGAACTATGGCTAGATGACCAGGACTCCTTCAAATATGAGGAAATAACATTCTTTGATGCTAAATACAACTCAGAGATGGAAATTTTAGGAGAATACAGGAAAGATGATAGGGCTTCTAAGGAATACCTACCAAGAAATTCAAGAAGGTGTGCTTCAAAGGTTGTCCAGGAAGAGCATGCTCAAAAAGACATCCTTTTGGGGTCCCAAAATACACTACCAAACATGATAGGGGTGGATCCATAAATGTGAAGCCCCATAGTGGAAATGCTTCAAGGAAAGGAGGTTCCCAATCAAGTCCTCTTAAATTATGATCGTGGTCTCCCAGAATTGTAGGGGGCTAGGAATCACCCCAAATACCTTGGTGTTGACCACAATTTTGGTCAACATTACTTAGTCGAAAAAAACTACAAGGAAAAGACCCTCTAACGGAGGTTTTGGCGGAAGCCCCTATAAAAATAGCCCAAAAATCCGTTTATAGTGGAGAACACTAGCG
>JASDQU010504250.1:21683-32988 GCA_032191745.1 Picea mariana | reverse complement strand
TATCAAATCATTCATTTAGGTGTGTTATCTCCCAAAATGAATCAGTCACTATGGTTTCATTTTGTGGTTGATAGCATGGTTATTGGTAGTTTTCTCCATTTTGTTTTAAGTTTTTCTAGTGGCAAAAACTTAGGTTTTTAATTCATATCTTAGAAATAAGACGATCCATAAAGGTCTTTTCTTTAAAATTTCATGAAAAGACTTTCAACAGCTAATGCGTGTTTCAAAGTTGATGATTAGCTGGTGAAAGCGGCGATTTTCAACAGCTAAGGAACATTTCCCCACGGGCCATTCGCTGGTGAAAGCGCGGATCACGTGTCTTTTCTCCACGTTTTCAAAAATCAAAAGATGGCATGCTCAACACACGTCACGTAATCATTATAAGGCACTGGTGAAAGCGGATAATGATGAAGATTCGGTTTTGCACGTCTAAATCGGATTTCAAAGCGGATCGTGTTCAGAAATGCATGCTTCACGAAATAATGGCGCTAGAGATGGCGAATTCAAATCCATCATCACAGGTAAAGGAGCGGTACTACTCAGCTGGTGACATCAAATCGATGCCTCATATCCCCAACATGCATCATCCACAAGCATATGATATGTTTTCATTTTTGAAAGACAACACCGAGAGTTTTCACCAGCGCCAAACCTCGGCTCAAACAGCAAATTACAGTGCAAAATTGTCTGGGTTTCGAATTGCAGATGGAAAGGAGATGAAGTGGTTCGTTGTTAAGAAAAGAATTAGACAGTCTGTCCTTTCTATAGGCACATCTAGAGGTGCAAAAACACTTCTCAGACGCAGGTTGCATGGGATATGTTGAGAAGTTACAGAACGGTTGTCACCAAACAACAGCTGAAGCATTTGCTAAATCATATGATGGAAATAAAGCCTGTGTCGGGTCTTTAGAAATCATAGTTGATGAAGCCGCCATTTCTACAACGACCAGCTCCTAGATCAGGCCAGAGTTGGTTCAAAACAACAGCAACCAAGAACCTCAATTTTAGAGCATATCTTAAGGAAGAATTCAGAAATGATGCATGGAAGAAAAGCATGCCAGTTTCTCATTTGGAAGATGAGTGGCAGGACTTGTTCAAGGGCATCTAACTCTACATAACCTCAGAAGGCAAGTATGACAAGTTGATGCTATACCATTTCAATCTCTTAGACCATTTTACAGGGAAAACTCTCCTAAATTTACCTTTCTTCTTGCATAAAAGCTTAACTAAAGTCTGTAAAAAGATTAGGGCTGAACCTTTAAGTATGAAAAACACTCTTTGTCATTTCGGCCTAATCAAATTGATAATCCTAGAAGAGCTAAGACAAAGAGGAAGGACTTGGCAACATTTTCTGTTTTGGGAGGGCTTTGAAACCCAAACTCAGCCCACGAATGAGCAAAAGAGAGCTGGAAAAAGGCAATTAACTCCTCGGAGCAGCTCGAGGAAGAGGAGAACTCTTCCAGGACCACCATAAGATAGGAACTCTGGCATAAAATCTCACAGGTCAAAGAAAAAGTTAGACTTTGAAACCACTTCAGAGCAGCCTACAGAAAAGAAGACAAATATCCTGAATCTTCCATACACAGACTCAAAAATAGAGCCCGAGCAAGAAGATGAAAGTCCAGCCATTAAAAGCCCTGAACACTCCATGGAATTTGCACAGGATTGTGAGACTTTTACCCCCACTGATGAAGCAGAAACATCAAAGAGAAAAGGGTCAAAGAAATCACAGAAAATTAAACAACTAAAAGAGGTGATTGCTCAACAGGAGGTCTTAGAAAGAGTAATCAAGGAGAGATACAAAACTTTGTCTGATAATTTCGCAGAAACAAATGTTGCATTTGAGAAGTTGGCTCGTGAAAGTGTTAAGGACAAGAAGAGAAAGAAGAAAATTACCAAAGATGATAATAGTCTATGGTGGTTAACAAAATGCCTTAAGAGGAAGATTAGAAAATTGAAAAAGAAACAGAAGTCACACCCAGATCTGCAAGTGCTAGCCCAGGTTGTTGTGAATATGCAAGGAGATAAAGCAGAGACACGCTGAGTTTTGATAAAACAACAGTTTTGGAGGTGAAAGTTCCTTTTGGCCAAGGCAGAGCTTTCACCAGTGCAAAGGGTTAATTTACGACCAGTTAGCTGGTGAAAGACAGAGCTTTCACCAACTAACCAACGAATCATAAAGCAAGTTAGCTGGTGAAAGCACAAAAAGAATTTTTGAAAGCTAAAGATGGAGCAGGGCGATTTTCAAAGGATTTAAAGAGGTTCCAGAGCATTAAAGGGTTAACTACTTAGTCAGAAAATACTCAGCATCAGAGATTCTTGGAGATTTTGAAAACCACATGCTAAATCGGTCTCCTAAAGTTTCAACTATGAGTAATTGAAGAAATCCAGCTACAAAGACAGGTGCCTTTGCCTTTTTCGTGACACAACAGATTCCAGAAGCTGATGAAGTACAAATGTCAAATTTTGATATAGAAGACAATTCAAATGCTAGCCTAGCCACTAGTCTTTGTTATCGATTGTCTTAGTTAATTTTATTTGCTATTTTTAGATACGAATCCAAGTTTTCAGGATCTTAAAAACTGATTGTAAAAGGCTATAAATGCCTAGCTTTTCTAAGAGACAAGGGTTCAAACTGGGATACATTTTTGTGCTACTGTATAGATTCTTATGGTATAATAAAATTGCAGTCTCCTTTCGTTTTCAATATCAGAAATATCCATGCTTCCTTTTCTGTACTTTATTTCAGTTTATCTTAGCTTATAAAGACTGTTATCTCTTTATTGAGCTCATAGATTTGAAGTAAATGATTTTCTTTCTATCTTGTATTAATCCCTACACCCAGCTGTATTTGGCAATCAAGATTAGTGTTCTTCATCCTCTCCTTTGAAATTACTTGATCTGATCATTGTTTTCTGAAAGAACTGTTTCATTTGAATGTATCATGAGTTGTCTGTTATATTAATTATTGAAGTAATCCCATTGTTCCAAGCAAACCTACACATTATTTTTAAGTTACCAAGCATTCTTAGTCTACAACCCTAAGGAGTTTCTTGGAGTGATAACAAGGTGAAAGTAAAACCATAGAGTTTTCACCTCACCAAGTTGTAATCAAGGATCTCAAATATCCTCATCTTGTTCTTGAAACTGGAATTGTTGATGATATTACCAAGTTGTAGAAGTTTAACAACTTTGGGTCATCATATTTTCCATCATTTTTTGTTGCTCATAGTGATGACTTGAGCAAACTTCGGCATGAGTGGTTTGGTCATATTCCTCTTGTTTCATGCAGAGATGGTGTTTGTGTCGGTTGTGTTCTCGACAAACATCATCGGGATAGTTTTGACAAACATGCCTCTTGGCACACCTCGGGCCCTTTGTAGCTTGTTCACAGTGACTTGTGTGGTCCACTTTCTTCTCCTTCCTTTTCTGGGTGTAATTATTTCTTAACTTTCATTGATGACTTTTCCAAACGTACTTGGGTTTACTTCTTAAAACTTAAGAGCGAATTTTTTGACAAGTTTTTGTCCTACAAGGYCCTTGTAGAAAAGCAATTTCGACATCAAATTCAAAGGTTAAGAACATATAATGGAGGCGAATATGTGAGCAATAATTCTACAAGTTATTGCACTACACAGGGCATCCAAATGCAACACATTGTTCGATATACACCACAAAAAAATGGTGTTGCTGAGAAAAACAACCCCACATTAAAAGAAATGGCTAATTGTATGATCCAATCTAAGGGATTAAGTATAAAGTATTGGGTGGAAGCCATCAACTGTGCAAATTACATAGTAAATCAGACTCCCACAAAGGCACTTAAAAATATAACACCAAAAGAAGCATGGACTAAAATTAAACCTGATGTAAGTCGTTTCCATGTATTTGGCGGTATAGCATGGGCTCACATCCTGATGAGAAAGGAAAGCATTGCAGCCTAAAAGTGAGAAGTATATATTTGTTGGTTATTCTGAAGATGGCAAAGGTTACAAACTTCTTCAACCACATTGTAATGAAATTATTATTAGAAGAGACGTTAAATTTGATGAAAATCTCTTGGCTTGCGAGCTTAATTTGGCATTTGTGCCTTCTTCGGCCTACGAGCCATCTTCGGTGTTTGTGCCTTCTTATGTTCCTATTTTGGTTTCTTCTTCAAATGATGATAGTGAGGATGAAAATCCACCTCCGCCTGCTCACCTTCCTCTAGATGAGTCCATTGAACTTGAACCAACACCAACATCACCGCTTCTTAGATGGATCCATTCAACATGAGAAGCAGTTGGTGATCTTATCGGTGGTCCCTTGAATCAGCGTCGACACGTTCAAAGTTCCAGCATGCCTCTTCTCTTTTGGCTCAAGTTTCAGAGACTCATGATCCATAGACATTTGCAGAAGCTTCAGGTCATCCAGATTGGGATACAACAATGAATGAAGAGTGTCATTCTTTAATGGCAAACGATACTTGGGATCTTGTACCTCTTCTAAAAGGAAGAAAACTTGTCAGATGTAAATGGGTCTACATAACTAAGTATGCATCATATGGAAGTGTTGAAAGACACAAGGCTCGGTTAGTTGAAGGAATCACTATCATTAAACCTTTGCTCCTCTAGCCAAAATGAATTCCATCTTCCTTGTTCTTGCTCTTGTTGCCTCACATAAATGGGAGGTCCATCATATGGATGTTAAATCTTCCTTCTTGTATGGGGATTTGCAAGAATAAATCTACATGGAACAACCTCCTCGCTATGTCCAGAATGACTCTAGACTTGTTTGTCGCCTTAAGAAATCTCTTTATGGTCTTAAGCAAGCTCTCTGAGCTTGGTATGCCAAAATAGACAGCTTTCTTATTGACACTGGATTTTCTAGATGTCATCTTGATCCTAATGTTTATACCAAGATAGTAGGAAGCCATCTCATAATCCTTGTTCTTTATGTTGATGACCTTATCCTTACTAGTAGTGACTCAAAACTTGTAAACCATGTGAAAACCATCCTTAAGAAGAAATTTGAAATGATAGACTTAGACTTTTTGCACTATTTCCTTGGCCTCCAAGTTTTGCAAACCAATGAAGGAATTTTTCTTTCCTAGTATAAGTATGTTTGTGACCTTCTTCGTCGTTTCCACATGGAAGATTGTAACCCAGCCCCTTCTCCCTTCCAGTGTGGAGTCAAGCTTGTTTCCACCTATACTTCTCCCGAAGTTGCAGCCACTTTGTACCGTCAGCTAGTTGGTAGCCTCTTATACTTGACTCATACCCATATTGAGCTTTCCTATTTTGTTGGTCTTGTTGCCCGGTATATGCAAACACCCCATGAAAGCCATTGGAAAGAAGCTAAAAGGATACTTCAGTATGTCCAGGGTACAATTTAGTTCAGGATACATTACAGTAAATGGGGACTCCTTTATTGGTTGGTTTTAGTGATTCAGATTGGGTCGGCGACCCTGATGATCAGAAGTCTATTGTAGGTTATGTTTTCAGCCTTGGTTCAGGACTTGTCACTTAGGCCTGTAAGAAAAAACAGGCTATTGCACTTTCTTCAATAGAAGCAGAGTACTAAGCAATGGTAAATGAAAGTCAGGAAGCCTTGTGGCTTCAACAGATCCTTTCAGAGTTTGGATTCCAGCAGAAACATTCGACTAGACTTTGGTGCGACAATAAGAGTGTCATCAAGCTCGCCAAATACCCAATTCAGCATCATCGCAGCAAACACGTCGAGTTATGCATGCACTTCATCAGAAAGATCATTCATGATTGAGTTATTGAAGTGCGTGTTTCCCTACAGAAGATCAAGTTGTAGACATTTTCACAAAGTCTCTTACAAAAGTGAAGTTTTCCAAACTTCGATCTATGTTAGGAGTTCAGGAAATGTCATTAAGGGGGGATAGGCTCTAATGCCTCCTTCCTTCTCCTATTGTGTCACTTTTGTAAATCCTTCAATCATATCCCAAGTTGTTCTCAAGGGGGGATGTTAGGATATTTAGACACTTAGGAGTTAGTTAAGATATACTTGGTCTAATGTGTCATTAGGTAAAAGTGTGTTTCTTAGTGTGTTTTTTTAGTATGCATTTGTAGTTAGGAAATTGGACGGTTACAATATGTTCCCGATGTAGAGTGATCTGACGGCTTTTATTCTCCTTAATATTAATGGCTACATTGATTCGTGGCTTAACACCTTATTGGTCCATGATATCTATTTAAAGAGCATGGAGGATCATTTGTCGATGATTGATTGTGAGAAACTCTGTTGTAAAATCTCTCTGTAATCTTTTTCTTTTTCATTAATAAACTGCTCCGAGTGGTCGCATTGGATGGGGTCATGGATGTTTCCCTGTAGGGGTTTTACCATGTCAAAACATCGGTGTGTTGATATTTGATCTGGTTGTGTGAGTGGTTACTGACGATGTTTGTCCTCTGTTGGAATACTTGTGTTGTCGAACACTTAGGATGCTTCATTAAGGGTCCTTGATAGCCCAGATCCATTTAGGCTTGTTATTTAGAGGGTCAAATGAGTCAAACCTTCCTTAATGTTTCCTAGTCTCAAGGAACTAAGTGAACCATGACTTTCCTAGTAGTATTGTGCCTATGTATCGTGGCACACAAAATAAAGAGCCTGTATTTGGGGAATTTCTCAAGGTATGATTTCAAAGACTCATGGTATTATGGTGTGAGGTCAAATCATGTAGTTTTACTTTTTAGTATAGGTAGTCCACTCTAAAGGTTCGCCTAACACTCACCTACACCTTGGGGTTGTTCCCTTGCTTATTTATACCAATCACTTCTTCTTTGTAAACTCTCTCAAAGACTCTTCTGATCTTCAATCTTTGAAACCTTATCCTGTAGGTACACACTTAGATTGCCAACAAATCTTGATCTAGATTCCTAACTCCTCTTCCATACTCTTAGGTTGTAACATAGTTGCTGACTTGACAAGAATTATGACCTTAAAATAAGAACTCTAGCCCCCAAAACCCATATTTTTGTGTCAAAAACACCAAAATCAAAACGTGAATCAAGAAGTGGTGTTATCGATAGCACCCTCTTTTTTCCAGAGCTAAAATTATAACCTTTTACAACCATGGTCTTAAAAAGCTATAATGTTTCTTACATAAACCTTAAAGTCAACCACCAAATTGAAAAGTGGTACTACAAGTATGTTCACCCCTTTTCTGGGGGGTTAAAATTACAACTTATTTGAAATAATGGTCTTAACAACTGGCACTATTGCAACCGAAATCCTAACATCACCTCTGAATCGAAAATTGGTGCTACAACTAGTACCATTTTTTTTCTCAAACTTGAAATTGTGACATTTTTTAAAGCATTTCCTTAACAACTAGCATTGTTATAATCAAAATCTTAAAATCAACCCCAAAATTGAAAAGTGGTGTTACCATTGACACCCTCTTTTTTTTTCGGGCTTAAAATTGTAACATATTTTGACACCATGTCCTTAACAATCAATATCATTGTGACCAAAATATTAAAATCAACCCTCAAATCAAGAAGTGAAGCTACCAATGGCTTCCTTTTTTTGAGTTTAAAATTGCAACACTTTTAAAATTGTGGCCTAAAAGAATAGTAATGTTGTAAAGGAAACCATAAAAGCAACCTTAAAATGTACATTGCTTTAGGGTTAAGTTATCACTCTAGGCACATTACATTAAAAATATTTTAAAAACACATTGTTGGTAATGGTTTAGATTTGTCGAGAGAGCTCCATTCATTTTAATGTTTAATTTATAAAAAATCACAATTATTAAAAAAAAAAAAAACTTTAAAAATAAAAATCTTTAAATAAAAAATTGCAATAGGAGAAGGCGATTTTGAGAATTACCCCTACTCGCATCTCTCCTCTCTCCCCCTTCTCTTCACAAAAATAAATAAAAGAAAAAAAATAATCAAACAAACAAATCTAAAGAAAAAATGAAAAACAAACTTAGAAAAAAAGAATTAAAATTAAAATAAAGGAAAGAAAAAAAAAATCCTCTCTCTCCTGCCATTCTATTGCCTTCTCCTGATTGGACTCTCCAGTCTCCTCGCGCGGCGAGTTGTCTCCCGGTGGTGGACTACCATACGATTTTGCCTTCTCTCGGTTGGACTCTCCAGGCCCCTTGCGTTGTCTCCAGGTGGTGACAGTTGCACTCCGACTTGATGTGGGCTCAGATGGCATCCGGACCCATCTCCTTGTGTGGTTGGGGCTTGATCTTTTTGATGCTCGCACCCTCTACTTGCATGGTAGATTCATGGATGCTAGATCTGGGTGCGGATCTAGTTCTAGCTACAAGTTGTAGTCTGACTTTTTGGATGCTCCTACGAGGGTGATGCCTGGGTTTTCTCAGATTTGTTTCTCCTTGTGAGGTCCTTGATTTATATTGCTCCTTTTCTCGGTCAATCCCTTTGGCTTCTTCAGTTTTTTCAGGGTTTGATGTAAGCTCAGATCTGGCTCCCTTAGGTGGATGTTGATGCTTTTTCTATCTGGCGAAGGTAATGCGAGAACTTTGAGGTCCTATCCTTGGGCGTGTGGTGCGTCTTCATCACTTTGAGGTCCATGGAATGGGCGTGCAGTTCGGTGTCTTTTTGTTGTTGGGTGGGGTTTTCATTGACGTGGTTGCCTTCTGGTAATGCTAATGTGGAGGTTTTCATACCTCTCTCACCTGGTACATCTATCAACCAGGGTTTGTTTGGATTTTTTGTTTGGAGTATTATTCTTTGAAGGGATCTCTTGTACCGAGTTTTCGGACTATTAGGAGTTTCTATCAACTCTTGTTTTTTCTTCTTTTTGGCTCTCCAGCCAATTACTTTGTGTCTCTTTGGGATTTTCTACCCAATATTGGGTCGTGCTTTTGGCAACTACAGAATGTAATTTGGTTCTCTTTGAATGAATAGAATTACACTTTTTTCTGAGGAAAAAATAAAATTAAAAAAAATATTATTTTAACTTAAAAATCTCTCTATATATAATTTTTTTGGTTTGAGTGTTTTTTTAATTTTTGTCTAAAAATTTTTCTATCATCATCAAATTATTTTTTTATTGGTTTTGTTTTTCTTCTTTTATTTTTATAATTTTTTTATTGTAGTAAATATCTTTAAATGTTTTTTAATAATTTTTTCTAAAGATTTTTTTTGTCATTTGTTTTTTTTTAATATATGATTTTTAATGTTTTTTTGGATTTATAAATTTTATTCTTTTCCTTTAAAAATTTTGTGTTTGTCTATACAATTTATTTTAAATACAAGAAATGCGTTAAAAAAAAGTAGTGCATCATATATAATAAATATGTCAAAGGAATCTCAATCATCATTGAAAGAGTTGTTTAGAAACAATCACTTTAGAAAACTTCTAAATATAAAAGACTAATGAAAACACAAAATGATATTAAAAAAAAAAACATTCTTGAAAATGAAGTTGAAAAAGATGAATTTAACATATTTGATATTATTAGTTAGTTTTAAGATATTCTTAAAGAAAATATTCAATTTCACATATTATTAATGAGTTATAATTTTAATATTATGTACTTTTAGATTTGATATTAATAACAATATTTTAGATTGTTAATAATTTTAATATATTTTTTACCAAATCATTTAATTTATTTTTTTTCTTTCATTTTATTTTTCATTTTATTTTTTAGAGGGATAACATTAAATATTACATTTGAAATCTTAAAAAATAAAAACATGTTGTTATTATTATTATTTTCTTCTTAATTTTAATCATAAAAATGCTTTATATGACAGGGCATTTTAAACACAAAAAATATGTATAATTTTTTATTATAACAAAGCAATGTTTAAAAATAATGCTATTTAGCGATGCATTGAAGTTAAGTTAACAAGGTGTAAAAAATAATATTTTAAATTGTAATTTGAAATGCATGTCATCTTAAAATAAATAAGAATATATAATTAGATGAAAATCAAAACTTATAAAAAACAAATGAGACATAATTTTTAATGATCTTAAAAATGTCAAAATTTAGGTCTAAAAAGGCAATAAATATTTTCTTTAAAAGACATTGATAAAAGAAATTTGAAAAACAAGAAATGACATTATTAAAATATATATATAAATAGACATTTAAAAAAAATGAAAAAACAACATTTAAAAGAAAAATTGTTGATAGTTTATAACTAAGAAGATTCAAAATGTCTGAGAACTACCTAAAAAAAGAGTGAATCTAGAGTGACACTTTTTGAAATAGGAGTAAAAATAACGACTAAATGTGATTTCTAAAAAGATGAAAAACTAAAGATCAAGTAGGTAATTATGTTTTGTGTGTTTATTGACTTCATTGTGGGATATGGGTGTTGATTATTTGGGTTGGTTGTCATTGATGTCAACCCTTGAAGAAAGTCTGGTAGTGAATTCTGGTAGCACAAAGGTTTGGTTAATGGACCCAAGTTTGTTTGATGTATAATGGTATGAGTTTTAATCTATTTGATGGTAAGACTATTCTAGATGGATAGTACATGTCATGCCATTTCCGGTGGTATGTGGAACGTCACATAACTCCTCACGGTTAGAAAGTTGTGGCCATGTGAAGTTGGAGAACCCTCATGAGTCGTCTAGAAGCCCCAAAAGGTCAAAGTAGTCAAAGTGGTTGCAAAGAAGAAATTATTTAAATAATAAAGTGAAGTGATGAGTGTACTATAAGTCAAAATGGATACAAAAGAAATTATTTAAATAATTAAGTTAATGGAGAAATTATTAAGTGGACAAGTGGTTAGAAGTGTGTTAGCCCTAAAATAAGGAAAGTGGTTTAAGATAGTTAGAAGGTAACCCCTTGAGGAAGCTACATAAAAGTATAAATAAGAGGCAAGGGTCACTCATTTAACTACACTTGAGAATATTGAATATCTACAAGTGACTGAGGTAACCAAAGGATATCTAAGATGAATTTCAGAGGGAAGGTGAAGTAAACAAGGTCGAAATTCAAGGGAGGATAAAGTCCTTTGACGATGTTTTCTAAGGTATGTTATTTACAAGTCATCTCACCATTTTCGCAATAATTTTTTTTTTCCAATGATTCAGACAACGAAATATGGAGGTCGTTGAGAAAACATGTCCAAGTAATTTTGATAAAAATTTTAGCTTGTGGGTCGTTGTATTTTGGGAGTTACACTCCGTGGAAAATAGGGTTTGTGGTTAGTCTTGAAACTAGTTTAAAACAGGTGTTTCGGGTAAAAACGTCATAACTTCTTCATAACATATCCAACTTAAGTAAGACCAAATGTATTGGTTAGAGTACAATCTGTAGTATGTTTTGTACCATTTTCATATCTATACACCAAATATT
>JASDQU010504249.1:24583-35123 GCA_032191745.1 Picea mariana | reverse complement strand
AGTTATGAAACAATGATATTTCAACATTATACATATTTTCTCACTTGTGTTCATGGTAATTAGGTGCATGGAATTACAACCTAGCCAGAAATGTGGGTTAATAGTGAGAAATAGAGGTATGTTGATCTTCCTCTCATGTTTGTGGTTCTTGTTTTGGTTATGGATGCTCTAAACCGTAATGCTTAGTTCGTCTTCAATGAGTTGGGTGAGTTCAAGAAAGGAGTGAGCTTAATGTTATAATAAAAATTCCTAAGACCATGAAACAAATGAAATACAATAAAAGTTAATGATGAGTACTTTGATGATGTTAAATTGGAAACTCGATTTAATATTTCCACCTACTTATGAATTTTCCTAGGAGCCTTGGCAGGTGAGCTACCCATACCACACCCTCAACATCAGTTCAGAGATTTGTGATAGATCTAAGTCAGCCATTTGATATTAAAATGGGGAAAATGATATGTTGTTGGAAAGGTGTTGGAAAATATACATCCTAGGAACTCTAAATTTCTATTTTTATGCCCAACAACAAAAAATGTTAAACTATCAACCTCTACCACCAAATAGTTTCCCTAAAGTTAGTCAAGACCTTGTGAAAGTTCATTCTCAATAGTTTATGATCAAAATCAGGCATATGATATACCATTGGAAAGGTATTAAATGACCCTACATCATTACCATGCCCTATTTTTTCTCTAGGTATAATTAATAATAAAATATCATCAATGAAGTCATGACTATGAAATTCCCCCCCAAGAGACATGCAACATGTGCACTTCATAGATAGGTATATGAAATTAGAATTGGGAAAATGAGGGATTATTAAAAATATGATAAATGAAGTCATGAATATGAAATTCCCCCCCATGAGATAGGAAACCTATGCACTTGATAGATGGGTATATAAAATTAGAATTGGGCAAACGAGGGATTATCAAAATTATTTTTTTAATAACTATAAAGTATAACCATTGGATTTTCTAAAATGATAACATAATATTATGTAGGAGCCTAAGAAACGACCATTGAAAGGTGATCCAGGTGGATATTGTTGGCCACCCACCTTTTTCAACTGGCTCAAAACAGTTTTCTGGCAATTTTGGTAATTTACTATTTTTGGCAGATTTTTGGGTCCCGAACTTCCGGAGCCGTTTTGAGGCCCTAACAGACATTTTTTGGGCATCAAACCTCCGGAAAATATGAGTCTGTTTCGGACTTGATATTCGATGTCAGTAGTTGTAGTCCTTGGATAGATATTTCTTACGATGTATCAAGCACCCCAAACGAAGATCGTATGCAAAAATTTATGTCCCCATGAAGTTGACGTAGCAACTACCCCCATCGGGGCTCGCAAACCTTTTGGATTTTCATCTTCTGGGGTTAGGGTTTTGGATTTTACTTATGTTAAAAAGGCCTTTGGAGACTCATTGTAATAATCATCTTATTGCAAATGCGAGTAGCCGTCACATCTCTTCTAAGAGATAAGATGCCACCATTCTAGCGAGTCTTTCACTCTATAGTTTTGCAGTCTTTGTACATTTCTTTCACTAATAGAAATCATGTATTATTGTATCTATGTGTTTATGCTTTCATATATGATACATTTCTATTATATTATTGGATATCCGTGATATCTCTGTGTATTTCTTTATTATATCTCCACTCCCATTTTGTGCTAAACAATAATCCATATCAGTGGTATCAGAGCAGGCTGCTCTTGATCGTTTTTTCAGTGCATGTCCTCGACGAGGTCCGAGTATAGAAACATGGGTCTTGAGCTTGTCTCTATTGAATATAATCTCTCTTGCATGCCCAAGAAAACCTCCATGGCAGAAGAAAAGAAAAATGACGAAGCAAATGATTCTATCGATCTGTTGCTTGAGCAAGCTCTCACGCGACAAAGGGACAGAATGATGGAGAATTTTTCCCACATCCTTAAATGCCTGTCGATAGCAATAGATGCATATTCATCAAACAACCACTTTGGAAGCACCTCTCCTTTCAAGGTACATGTTAATTTTGATATTCCCATATTTGAAGGTCAGATAGAAGCAGATGCCCTAGACAAATGGTTAAATTTGTTAGAAGGTTATTTCTCTGTTCATATTTTTTCTGAAAAGGAAAAGATCACCTTCACACTCCTTAAACCTCTCCCCCATGTCAAACGTTGTGGGAAAATTACTGGGAGAAAAGTTCCAGAGAGGAGTCTGGAATATATGGGGTAAATCCCACTTGGGATTTTTTTGTGGATGCGGTAAAGGAACAATATTTCCCTGTTGGCAACTATGAGGACCAGTACATGAGATGGACCACACTACGGTAAGAGAGGGGTCAAGAAGTTCTAGAGTTCACCAATATCTTCCACACCTTGCGCACCAAGCTGGGTATCAAAGACTCTGAACAACATTTGGTTCTGAAATACCGTGGGGCTCTACACAGATACATCCAAACTGAAATGGATTTTCTAGACATCTCATCACTCGATGCTGCTTATCGATATGGTATTAAAATCAAGCAAAAATATAAGCAACAGAAAAAATGGGAGATTGGTTCTGCAAATATAAAACAATCAAAGTATGATAAAGACGACCCTAACAAATAGTATCCCGAAAACCAGTTCAAGCCATAGGAAAAGAAGGGTCATGGGAAGACAAAGAAGGACACCGAAAAATGGTGTGATTTTGACAAAATCCCCTGGAACAACACTGATGAATGTCACTCAAAATAGTCATTGGTGGCCAAGATCAAAGATAAGGAGTTGAACCCTGATTCATAATCTGATTATGAAAATACTGCTAAAAGACAGATCATCGACGTAGACCCCACTACTATTGTCGCAACCACAACAATTCAACCAGAAGAACCAACAGATCCTGAAGAGGGGGAGTGCCTTTTTGATTCATGGATGTGGGTGAAGGGGACCCTGCTGCATTTTATTTTTGATAGCAGGAGCCAAAAGAACCGCATCTCAACATAGGTTTCCAAACAATTGGGATTGTCGGCAACGCCACACCCGCAACCATGCAACATTGGGTGGCTTCGCCAGGGACGAGATCTCTGTGTCAGCCAACAATGTCGATTGTTATACGACTTCCAACCCTTAAAGAATGAAGTATTTTGTGATGTTTCCTCACTGGATGTCTGTGATGTTCTCTTGGGCCAACCGTATATGTTGAAGCGCCATGTTGTTTATGAGTCTAGACCCTGTAGTGTCATTGTTTCTCTGGGGGGTCATCTCTACAGAATACCAGATGTAGTTCTGACTATTGTTCCACCTAAAAAGTGACGTAAGGTAGTATCTCATACTACAAAATGCAGCTTCTTCACAATATTTTCAAAAGGTGAAAAAAAGGATATTGCAACCACTACATCCTCGGCCCAAGCACCTTCTATCCAACAGAAGCAGGTCGACAAGATTGCAGCAAAGTGTAAATATTCCTTCTGCACACAGACATCTCATGTAGTCAGACTGGTTAAAAAGGTCCAACCCTTCCAACCACATGTTCGTGACAACCTTCAACAAGCTAAGTAGTGCAACTTCTCCAACAAGGCAAGCACTGCATCAAGATGCAGATTCAACAAACACTTTTCCCTGGCCCTCGGGCACTCAACACAATGGAGAAAATTGCTTCCTAAGGAGGGAGGATTGATCCAGGTGGATATCTCTAGCTACCCATATTTTCCAACTAGCTCAAAAAAATTTCCTGACAATTTTGGTAATTTACTATTTTTGGCAGTTTATCGGGTCCTGAACTTTTGGAGCTGTTTTGAGGCCCTAAATGATGTTTTTTGGGCATCAAACCTCCGACGAATACACTTGATATTCGTTGTCAGCAGTTTTAGTCCTCTGATAGATAATTCTAACAATGAATCGAGTGCACTAAACGAAGATCATATGCAAAACGTTACGCCCCCAGGAAGTTGACGTATCAACTACCCCCATCAGGGGTCGCAAACCTTTTAGTTTTTCATCCTCCGAGGTTAGGGTTTTGGATTTTACTTATGTTAAAATGACCTTTGGAGACTCATTTTAATAATCATACTCTTGCAAATGTGACTAGCCATCACTTCTCTTCTTAGAGACAAGTTGTCACCATTCTAGCGAGTCTTTCACCCTATATTTTTTACAGTCTCTGTACATTTATTTCATTAATAGAAATCATGTATTACTATATATTTGTGTTTATGGTTGCATCTATGATATATTTCTGTTATATTATTGGATATCCGTGATATCTCTGTGCATTCCTTTATTATATCTCTGCTCTCATTTCGTGCCAAAAAATAATCTGGATCAGAGGTATCAGAGCAGGTTGCTCTTGATCGTTTTTTTAGTGCATTTCCCCGACGAGGTCCGAGTATAGAAATTTGGGTCTTGAGCTTGTCTCTCTTGAAGACAATCACTCTCGCATGCCCAAGAAACCCTCCATGGTGGAAGAAAATAAAAACGATGGAGTAGATGATCCTATCAATCGGTTGCTTGAGAAAGCTCTCACGTGACAGAGGGACGAAAGGATGGAGAATTTTAACCACATCCTTCAACGCCTGTCGATAGAAATAGGAGCATCTTAATCAAACAACCAATTTGGAAGCACCTATCCTTTCAAGGTACATGTTAATTTTGATATTCTCATATTTGAAGGTCAGATAGATGCAGATGCCCTAGACAAATGGTTAAATTTGTTAGAAGGTTATTTCTATGTTCATAATTTTTCCAACAGGGAAAAGATCACCTTCTCACTCCTTAAATATCTCCCCCATGTCAAACATTTGTGGGAAACTTAYTGGGAGAAAAGTTCCACACARGAGTCTGGAATATATGGGTCGAGCCCACTTGGATTTTTTTTKTGGATGYGGTAAAGGAACAATATTACCCTATTGGAAACTATGAGGACCAGTACATGAGATGGACCACAATGCGGCATGAGAGGGGCCAAGAAGTTCCAGAGTTCACCAATATCTTCCACACCTTGCGCACCAATCTCGGTATCAAAGAMTYYGARYGATATTTGGTTATGAAATACYGTGGGACTCTACACCAATACATCCAAACWMAAATGGATTTTYTGTACATCTCATCACTCGATGTTGCTTATTGATATGTTGTTAAAATAGAGAAGAAATTTAAGCACYAGAAMAAATGGGAGTTTGGGTATGCAAATATGCAACAACCAAATTATGATAAAGATGACCCTAAAAATAGTCTCTCGAAAACYAGTCCAAGCCACATGAAAATAAGGGTCATGGGAAGACAAAGAAGGACACCGGAAAATGGTGTGACTTCCACAAAATCCCCTGGCACAACACCGATGAATGTCATTCAAAACAGTCATTGGTGGTCGATATCAAAGAGAAGGAGYTGAACCCTGATTCAAAATATAATTMTGAAAATACTGGTAAAAGAGAGATCATCAAYGCAGACCCCACTGCTATTGTCGCGACCGCAACAATTCAACCAAAAGAACCAACAGATGTTGAATAGGGAGAGTGCCTTTTTCATTCATAGATGTGGGTGGAGGGGACCCTGTTGTACTTTATTGTTGATAGTGAAAGCTATAATAACCTCATCTCAACAAAGGTCGTCAAACAATTGGGATTGTCAACAACAATAGCACACCTGCAGCCATACAACATTGGGTGGTTTCGCCAGGGAAGAGATCTTCATGTCAGCCAAAAGTGTCAATTTTCATACGACTTCCAACCCTTCAAGGATGAGGTATTATGTGATGTTGCCCGACTAGATGTCTGTGATGTTCTCTTGGGCCAACCATATATGTGGAAGCGCCATGATGTTTATGAGTCTTGACCCCGCATTGTCATTTTTTCTCTGGGGGAGTCATCTCTATAGAATACCAGAGGTAGTTCTGACTACTGTTCCAACAAAACAGTATCGCAAGGTAGTACCTCATACTACAAAATTCAGCTTCTTCACAATTTGTTCAAAAGGTGAACAGAAGGATACTGCAACCACTATAGCCTCAACCCAAGCACCTTCTATCCAAAAGAAGCAGGTCAATAATATTTCAGCAAAGTCTAAATATTCCTTCTGCACACAGGCATCTCATGTATCCATATTGGTTAAAAATGTCCAATCCTTCCAGCCACATGTTCGTGACAACCTTCAACATGCTAATCAGCGCAACTTCTCCAATAAGGCAAGCAGCTCATCAAGATGGAAATTCAACAAATACTTTTCCCTCTCCCCCAAGCACTCAACACAATGGAAATCGTTTCTTCTTAAGGAGGGAGGATTGATCCAGGTGGATATCGGTGGCCACCCACCTTTTCCAACAGGCTCAAAAGATTTTTCTGGCAATTTTGGTAATTTACTATTTTTGGCAGTTTATCGGGTCCTAAACTTCAGGAGTCGTTTTGAGGCCCTAAACGACATTTTTTGGGCATCAAACCTCATGAATAAACTTGATATTCGTTGTTAGAAGTTGTAGTCCTCAGATAGATCTTTCTAATTATGTATCGAGCACCCCAAACGAATATCGTATGCAAAGCGTTACACCCACGGGAAGTTGACGTATCAACTACCCCCATCTGAGTATATCAAGTTGGGTCTCGAGCTTGTCTCTCTTGAATACAATCGCTCTCGCATGCCCAAGAAACCCACCATGGTGGAAGAAAAGAAAAATGACGGAGCAGACGATCCTATCAATATGTTGCTTGAGAAAGCTCTCACGCGACAGAGGGATGAAATGATGGAGAATTTTTCCCACATCCTTCAATGCCTAGCGACAAAAACATGTGCTTGTTCATAAAACAACCACTTTGGAAACACCTCTTCTTTCAAGGTATAGGTTAATTTTTATATTCCCTTATTTGAAGGTCAGATAAATGTGGATGCCCTAGACAAATGGTTAAATCTATTAGAGGGTTATTTCTCTGTTCATATTTTTTTCAATAGGGAAAATATAACCTTTGCACTCCTTAAATATCTCCCCCATGTCAAACATTGGTGGGAAACTTACTGGGAGCAATTTACAAAGAGTATTTTGGAATATATGGGGCTGAGCCCACTTGGAAAAAAAATTTGGATGTGGTAAAGGAACAATATTACCCTGTTGGAAACTATGAGGACCAGTACGTGAGATGGACCACACTACGGAAAGTGAGGGGCCAAGCAGTTATGGAGTTCACCAATATCTTCCACACCTTGTGCACCAAGCTGGGTATCAAAGACTCTGAACAAAATTTGGTTCTGAAATATTGTGGGGCTCTACACAGATACATCCAAACTGAAATGGATTTTTTGAACATCTCATCACTTGATGTTGTTGATCGATATGTTGTTAAAATCGAGAAGAAATTTAAGCACCATAACAAACAAGAGTTTGGGTCTGCAAATATGCAACAACCAAAGTATGACAAATACAACCCTAAGAAACAGTCTCTCGGAAATCAGTCCAAGCCACAAGAAAAGAAGGGTCATGTGAAGAAAAAGAAGGAAACCAAAGAATGGCGCGATTTCCACAAAATCCCTTGGCAAAACACCGATGAATTTCGCTCAAAAAAGTCATTGGTAGCTGAGATCAAAGAGAAGGAGTCAAACCCTTATTCTGAATCTGATTATGAAAATACTAGTAAAAGACAGATAATTGACGCAGAACCCACTGCTATTGTCACGACCACAACAATTCAACCAAAAGAACTAACAGATTCTAAAGAGGGGGAGCACCTCTTTCATTCACATATGTGGGTGAAGGGGACCCCGTTGCATTTTATTGTTGATAGCGGAAGCCAAAAGAACCTCATCTTAGAAGAGGTCGTCAAACAATTGGGATTGTCAACAATAGTACCACACCCACAACCATACAACATCGGGTGGCTACCCCAGAGACTAGATCTCAGTGTCAACCAACAGTGGTGATTTTCATATGACATGAAACCATTCAAGGATGAGGCATTATGTGATTTTTCCCCACTAGATGTCTGTGATGTTCTCTTGGGCCAACCATATATGTGGAAGCGCCATGCTGTTTATGAGTCTCGACCCTGTAGTGTCATTGTTTCTCTGGGGGGTCATCTCTACAGAATACTAGATGTAGTTCCGACTACTGTTCCACCTAACAGTGCTGCAAGGTAGTATCTCATACTACAAAATTTAATTTCTTCACAATCTGTTCAAAAGGTGAACAAAAGGATACTGCAATCACTACATCCTCGGCCCAAGCATTGTAGTGTACCTTTTCACTACCGAGGTTTTCAAACCTCTCAGTTACCATTCTATACATGGATTTTTACATAATTCGTACAGATATTATAAGCACGTGCATTTAAACAATTAAACACATTTAAATTATAGAGTGAAACATATCTGGTTACTGCTATAATTAAACATTCCATACCATTTAGCAATAATTCATTTACACAGCAGAAGACATGATACATAAACAACACGGTCATGCACAAGATGATTAAAGCATAATTCAAATACTTATCTTTTAACAGTTGTAGAAATCACCAACCAAGTGCAGGCCTTCCATGAACCTCCCAGCCTTAGACCACACTGTTCATCATCTCAACAGTGGGTCACCCCTGAGCTGGGACCGAGCTCCACCCCAAGGCAAGGAATCCTAGGCTAGGCTGAGGTTACAGGGAAGACAACACAGAAATATCTAGAAGGATTCTTCCCAATGATGCCATCTTACGCCCACTACTACCATACCCTCATTCCCCACATGCCTGTTCTGCCCGGGAGTATACACCTTCACACGCACAGTCCATCGGTGCTAACCTCCCCTCTGGGTCTTGGCAATAGACTAGATCAGGAAGTCTCAGAGCCCGTAGCTGGTGCTAGGCACTCTCTGGAAGAAAACACTTCCCAGCAAACTCTTCCACCTGGAAAGAGTTGCTCTCAGGCCTGACAACCTGCCTCTTCAACATCCACCACCTCCCTCACCTGGAGAGAGGTCATACACAAGCTCAACATAGGCTTACTCTGGCCAATATGATAGGCACAGACTAGCACTGCGTGACCACCACAGACAATCAGGAATACAAACTCGGGCTTCTCACACAAGCTCAGCAATGGCGGCAAGGTCTCACGGTGTTGGTTCTGGAAACGTGTGACAACAATCCACACAGGAAATTACATAGACTCCCTGGTTTCGAACGGGTAAAGAGTGAACTGGCTTTTCAGGCAGACACAATCTTCTCAGCTCTCAGAACAGAGGGCGTACACGTAATTTTTGCAGAATAAACACAGGCTTTACGGTTTTCAGAGATGAACCAAGGTATTCTGGCAGAGGTCGTACCGGTTCCACGCTCAGAGGTTCGGGTCCGAATGGAGGAGCTCCCTCCCGTGGTTCATCTCGACAATTATATTTGCATGCATTAGGGTTGACACTTGTCACCCTGGGAACTGCATGCGTTCCACAGTGTGCATCCCCTTGCACGTTCCCTCCCTTGCCAGGAACTTAGGATAAAATAATATGCACATGGCTCTTTTTGGAAATAATATTAAAATATTATTCCAGGCCTAAGCCCCCTAGGCTTAGCCCCTAGGNTAAGCCCCTAGGCTCATCACTCAGCCCCTTTTCCCACCTTCCAGCCCCTAGTTCCTTGCCCACTCTGTGGACGCTCAGTCCCCCATCACTCATTCATCGTGGTCGGTCTGCACCTGGCAGTGTTTATATTTTATTAATCATTCTGCATACATACAAGTACAACAGCAGGCTCCTGGCCTTCAAACACTTAGGCTCCCTGGCCTAACAAACACATAAGCTTCCCAGCTTATGCAAAACTTGGCTCACCAGCCTATAGAAAACATTTACAATTCATTGCATATATCATGATCTGTAATGGGGCTCGGCCTTAGGGACACTACATATGAGATCATAGGTTTCATGCTAGAAATTCTTCCCCCTCTCTCACCATCATAGAGCGTGCTTATATAAGTTAAGAGAAGCTTAACCTCTTGAGTTATCTTTAGAACAAGTTGAGGAATCTTCTCCTTGGATCAGGGATCTCTTGATGGAACCAAGAATTTGAGTACAACTGCCTTTTAAACTCGAAAGATCCTCCACTTATTCTCCTCAACGGGCCAACTACTACCTCAGATTAGACAACGCTCCCTCAAAAGGGGCATTAGGGCACTGTAGCGCTCCCTGGGAAGCTTGAGGGGAGCGCCAACGCTCCAAGGATGGATAGTGCTCCTTCAGAGGGGTAGATGAGCGTTATAACGCTCCCTGAGAGCTTATAGGGGAGCGCCAGTGCTCCTAAGGCTGATGCAGAGGAGCGCTCACCTTCCAAACCCTTGTTTAAGAGATCCTTTCAGGTGATAAGAGTTTTTTGACTTCAGTTAATCATTCTTCCTCCTCCAAATCAAGTGTCTAAGTAATTCTAGATGTCTCCTTGGTGTCGTCATCACAACAGTATGCTTTGTTTGATGTTTGTGACACTTGTGAATGACATGCGACACTTGCGACAGTTGAGAGGATCATGCGACACTTATCAAAGTGAGCAATATTGAGGTGTAACAGATTGCCCCCCAAAGTATGAAGTTAGAAGATGTGAACTGATAATTGAAATG
>JASDQU010504248.1:127835-157073 GCA_032191745.1 Picea mariana | reverse complement strand
TGCAGGTTAGCTTCCAAGGTTTCATTGGGAAGACCTTCTAGAAGGGAAGGGTCTCTTGAATCCATACATACTTCAGCCATTTTGATTATTGCCTTGCTCTATATATGCTATACATCCATCTCATTTTTCAGCTAGCATCAATGGTTTAAATAGGTCAATAATATCTCAAAATTGTATCTTATCTTGTGGAAGGTCCTTGTCCCAAAATGGCAAGGCTTTTCTTGACTTTGCTTGGTTGTATGTAGCCATCCTAGCAAGGATATCTCGCTGTTATAACAGGTATATCAGATCTGATAGGAGGCTCTTGGCTGCCCCAAAAAGACACATACAACACTCAACAACCCCTTGGGAGACTTGGTAGCTATCTCTCACCTTTCTTCTCTTTTTTCTAGCTTAGAAAGTGCACTTTTCTCCTTTGTTTTCTTGTTAGTTTGAGCTTGAGGTGTAAGAGGGGAAGTGGTACGGCCTCCCCTCTTCTTCAAGCCTTGGGTAGACTAGGACGTGGGTAGATCTAGCTTGTTTTTCCTTTTGTTGAGTTTTTCCTAGCTTGGCCGTGTGGTTTAGAAGGTGAGGGCACCTTCTCAACCCCACGTGGGTAGTGATTGCTTGCTTGTAGATTTAGCTCATTCTTAGTTTGTTGTTCATTCTCTTGTTATCTCATATCTCTTGCTAAGTTATTTTCATAATAAGATCTAAGAAAGAACACCCTAATAAACTAAGACAAAATAACTAAGAACCTACCTAGTTGGGTGAGAAACCCCCAAAGAGGTAAAGGGAAAGTGTTAATCCTTATTTTCATCATGCTATGTGATTGATGTAAGTTGCTTTAATGGTTTAAATGTTTATGCTTTAGATCAGATCGCACATCTCTTAAGCCCATTGGGCAACACACTTAAAATCTATCTTGCTTAGTTTGTTTACTTTCATTTCAAGCTCTTGTTTTCTTTTAAGCACATATATCTTGATCTCATGCTTTAATTTCATGCTTTATAACTCTTATGATGCTTAATCAATTGTTGGTTGTTTTACTAATAGCTTAATTTCTCTCAATAGCCACATCTTGGCTTGATTTATTTTGAAGTTTCCTTTAATGGTTTAACTATGCAAACACATTAAATTTTCTTCATCTCATAAGGCAAGTTGTTCTTGCCATTAAATTCATGGTATCTAATCAACCAATGTGATGTGCATGTGATCTAAATGTATCTATCTCTCTAAGCCTTGCATCTACTTTCTTTCTTATGTGTTGATTCACTTTATGGTTTAAGCCTTAAAACACATTTCTGAGCACTTTCAGTTTCGGCCATCTCATTATTTTGCACTTTTTAAGTACTTTAAAACTCTCAAAACACTCTTGTAATCACCTAAAAGTCTACCTAATCGTTATATATGTTTAATAGACTATTTTAGGGTACCTTAGACCACCATCTAAAATGGGTTTGAGGAAATCAACGAAGGGTAGTGGCAGGGTGCTGTCCCTTGGCGCTCCAGGTGGGTGTCCTCTCCGGGAAGTACTCTTACTGTCAAGGCTGACCGTGGAAGCTAGGGTGGGCCTCGTTGCCTTACTATCTTGAGCACCCGGAAGTTATTTGGCAACCGGAGGAGGCGGCTTTGGTGAAAACGAAATAAACTTAAAATCCTTAAGAAAAACCTAACTATTAAACCCTTGGCCACATCTAATAATATTTGTGGGGTTTGATAGTAAAGAGTGTAGATTGTCTTCTTTCCTTCATAGTAATTGTGCTTAATCTTGATAATCTTGTTGATGAAGTGATATGTTGATGATCTAGTGTGAATGATGATGTGGTGAATGCTCAAATCTTCTTTATCCTGCACACATTAAACATACTTGGTTAGATTGTAATTGTGATATATCATTCTTTTATTTGTAAATCTTGTAAATGAATGTACATGTTATTCTTTGAGTGAGTAATTCTTTCATGTAAGTAATTGTATTTCGGATTAATTTATTTTTTTGTAAATTTGTAACTTGTAATTCTTTTGTAATTAACCACCTTGAAACATAGTTGACCCCTTGCCCAATTTATAGGCACTAGTCTTAGTTGACCTAGGGAAAGGACTTGCTTGTCATGCTAACCCTTGCACATTGCATGGTTGCCTTAGCATCTTAAGATTAGAATCCCCTCTAACCTTAACCAATTAAAATTAACTCCTAGAACCTAACTCTAACACACATAATAACTAAGGTCTACCCCCTTTGGCTTCCCTAGGAGTAAGCCTAGACGGAAGAGGTTCCAGTCAAAGTGACAGTGTGGGTTGTGAACCTAGACATTGTGCCTCCAAGAACACACTAAGTGAGCCGAACTCAAGCTCACGTTTGCAAGTGTGTATAAGGACGGCAACAGAGGTAATGTGGTAAATTTGGTTAGCTCTAAATGAATATATATTCTAGAACAGGGTTGCAAGTCTCTCAAAATTTTCAAAAAGCTTAAAGTAAGCAAACAATACCCACTAGTCCCCAAAATACCAAAGCCTTTGAGAATTCTTTTGCATCTAAACTATAACCCTTCTCATGCTCACATAAACTTCAATGGAGCCTATCAAGATAATCCAAGCTTTAATGGTGCAAGGTAATGGATCCTCCTTCCTAACAAGGACAAAATCACTTTCAAATTGAGACTGGGATGGACCACAAATAACATAATAGAATTAATAGTGATAAGCACTCTCCTTGATTTGACTTGGGAATTTGGAATCAAAGAATTAGATATGTATGGTGACTCAAAAGTCATCATACACTAGGTAAAGAAATTCCATAAATAGAGCAGAGCATGAGAGCATCCACAAACAAGAGTGCAAGGTTTCACAACTCTATATAACTCACATCTTCAAAGAGTTGAACACAAAAGCAGATCAACTAGCGAAAGATGCACCTCATAGGGATCTGAGAATTATACAGGTAGAGCATACAATGGAGGGGGTCTCCACAACACATACAAAACCACTTTTTTGACCAAATGGTAGGTGAGATAAAACTGTTTTTTGAAAACAGCCTCACAATTTGGAAAAGTTTTCAATGATTATTGAATAGGATGAAATCAATCTTCTGCAAACCCTTAGCAAGGTATATTGTTTGTCCATAAACTGTCCTCATTGGTTGTTTGCATGGAAATCTTGCTAGACTTTCTTACCTATTACTACTAGGAGCTATGCTCTGGAATACTACCTTGATTTTGTGTTTGACATATCATGCTCAAGGCTGCTACGTGTAAATGAGCACTCCTTTATAATAATTTTTTCACTAAAAGACAAAAAATTCTCCAAAACATTCTCAAAGAAAATATTCAAAAAATAATTTTGCTCTTGATCTCACTTTATATCTAGGAATATTTATAACATCTCATCCACTTTTTATTAGGTATGACCACTCCATTTTCTTAGAGAAACAATAACCTTTTGGGACCTTTGTTCTCTTGATTGGACATCAAGATATTACATACATGAAAAGTTTATAAAGTGTTCTACTAACCATCTCAAACCAAGCATTACAAGGATAATGGTCATGGATAGTGAAATATGAACAATCCTAATTTGCATGGAGAAAGGTGTCCAAACCAACCAACCAAATCACATTAGAGAGGAGTTTTGTTTTCTCGCTAGAATCATTAATTAGGAAAAACTAAAGAGATTTGATTTTACCTTTTCAAGGTAATAATGGTCAATACCGTGGTCTAAATGGATGGAAGTGGCAAATTGGAATTCATTAAGGGTAGTGTCAAGTTGATAGTTAAATGGGATTTTCAAGATGCAAGATCAACAAGAAGTGGGACTTCTGCTTTTCATAAATATAACATGTAATGGAAAGCTTGGTGATGACGTAATCAACAATTGGACCTTTGTTATGAGACGACTTATCTAAGCTAATGGAAAAGACAGGTAAAATAATCAACATCAAATTTGTTTATCATGCAACAAATGTGATTAATGAGCAAAAAATGCATGCAACCTATGAAGTAACATGAAAAATCAGTCATAGATAATTGCAGCATAGTGACAATACAATGGGAATTAGAAGACGAACAAGCAAATCGAGTAAAAGGGAACAAGTGAAGGGATATTGACAGGGTGGAATTGATAGAGCAAAATATTAATGGTGCTTTATGAATATTTTGTGTACTAAAGAAAAATAGGTGAAAAAAAAGTTAATTTATAGTATTTTTTGGTATATCATTAGTAAAAAGATATGTGAAGGGCACAAACAACTAAAAAATAAAACACCAAAAGGAACATCAAAATAAATGAGCAAATCAAACTATAAGAATAAAAAATGATTGTTGTTTGGCATATTGCACAAAGAAGGTAGAAACAAAAACCAACTTTGAAAAAAAACACATACAACTTATGATGTCATTACACCTATGTCATTACACCTCTATGTTATGTATATTTATGTTATATGATAAAGGTGAATGCCACACATTCCATGCTAATGTCTATTCATTCACAACAACGGAATAAATATATTCATAATCTAAACATGCAAAGACAAATGACCATATTACCAAATATATTATAGGCAAAGCCTAAGCCCCTTTACCTCAATAAAAATAAGAATAAACACTGAATTAAGTTTAGAATTGATAGATAAAGGTACTATTTTAAAAAGATAAACTAATCGATAGAATAAGGAGATGTTCGGAAGCTTTTAAGGATAAAGCAAATATCCCATAAAAGTGGGCCTCTTGCTGCCCAATGCCAATTTTATACCAATGTGATAGCTGGATGCTATACACAGATATAGTTGTTTTTTTGCCTAGTCCCATTTAAACTCCATGAAGCACACTTATCAGAGGTCTCTTGGATATATGAAGGTGCTAGTTAAAAAAGGATATACTAATAGATAAAGGAGTTAGGAGATAGTATATAAAGGTGCTAGGATATACTAATAGATACAGGAGTTAGGAGATAGTGGGAAAAGCTAATATCCCAATATCCCACAAAAGTCATGCCTCTTGTTGTTCAATGCCAATTTTACACCTCAGTGATAACTGCTATACACATGTATAGTTGTTTTTGGTTAAGTCTCATCTAAAGTTCCAAGTAATTTATTAGAGTCGTCAAAACTTTTCGTTGTTCAAGGACGAAATGATTCAGAGCATTTGTTATCGCAAAACATATTGGAGCAGTCTCTAATCTCTCAAAAACTCATGGAGGGTCAATATATTGGACACCCTAGTATTTTTAAGGCATACAATTTGGTCTTTAATCTACAAAACACAATTGTTTTGCTGGACTAACGCCAGCTTTCACATAGAACAGACCATTGCAGCATTTAAAGAATATTCTACTTGTGCTTTCGTCACTTGCTCTTGATCATGTTGTGGTTGCGAGTCGGACTTGCCACTCGAAGTGTTATCCAAGTACCTTCTGCTTCATGCGTGTCAACATTCTTGTGTTAAGTTCTTTTGATTTATTTCAATTTCTTCCACATCTGCTTTGTGGGAATTCAATACCCTTTAAGCTTTGCCATTAAATTTGCAAATGAATAAAATCATTCAAGGCTTACATACAAAATTCAAACAGTTTTTTAACTTGCCTTGCTAAGTTTGATGCCTTCTTTCTCATCTAACTGGACAACTTCAATTATCGTGGATCTTCCGTCTTCGAAGGATCACATGATCCAAGCCGGTATCACTATGATACCATGTAGATTTTTGAAAAGAAAGGCATAAAAAAAGTAAAGAGATATACGTGAAATAATAAGATACTTTTATTCTCGTTGAGCAATGTTTATATTGTACGCTCATTTATTTGGATGTTGGATGGTTAGACACTCCCAAACAACCTACTTAATTACTACTATGGAAAATCCTAACTGAACCTAACCACTATAGAAATGCTTGGTTTCTTATTAACCATGTGGCAATGTACTTTCCCTACACGCATACTTTATTCTGGATAATAAAAGAATTTGCATTTACTTGGTTTCAATAGAACCAAATGGGACAATACTACCAGCACATTGATGATGGCATGGACTAGATATTTCAAACATTCATAAAGTCTTTTAATTTGCAGAAGTTTGGCCTTAGATTTTGTTTTAGTTTCCACTGACAATACGCTTCATCAATGACAATGCGTTTATAGCAGTTCCAGCATAATTTCCATTGATTGGTGCCCTCGAGTATCATTAATGACCCTCTTTCAATGTATCGATAATATTTCAGTGCATGGACAAGACACCAACCACTCCTAGTAGGAATGAACTGCCAGTTGACTAAAACAACCATATTTCCCAAACCTTTACACTCTACCACACATCGGTATTTCTCTTATTTACTTGTTATGATCTCATGATCCCCTTCAAAACAAGCGCTATACATTTTCAACATAAACATGTCTAATTCTGTTTTGAAGTTGCTTCATAGCACCAGTTATTTTATATCCTTGATTAAGAATCTTATTTGATCCATAAATATCACCTCCCACAATTGCCCATAACCATGGAAGGAACACTTCTTTCCATTGTCACAATAAAACCTTCAATATGGAAAACCACAAAAAACATATGACGAACTTGACCAACTTTTCTCTAAGAAACCCCCAAAAGTTTTGTCAGCTTGCTGTTAATGAACATCGATGGCATGGACTAGATATTTCAAACATTCATAAAGTCTTTTAATTTGCAGAAGTTTGGCCTTAGATTTTGTTTTAGTTTCCACTGACAATATGCTTCATCAATGACAATGCGTTTATAGCAGTTCCAGCATAATTTCCATTGATTGGTGCCCTCGAGTATCATTAATGACCCTCTTTCAATGTATCGATAATATTTCAGTGCATGGACAAGACACCAACCACTCCTAGTAGGAATGCACTGCCAGTTGACTAAAACAACCATATTTCCCAAACCTTTACACTCTACCACGCATCGGTATTTCTCTTATTTATTTGTTATGATCTCATGATCCCCTTCAAAACAAGCGCTGTACATTTTTGACATAAACATGTCTAATTCTGTTTTGAAGTTGCTTCATAGCACCAGTTATTTTATATCCTTGATTAAGAATCTTATTTGATCCATAAATATCACCTCCCACAATTGCCCATAACCATGGAAGGAACACTTCTTTCCATTGTCACAATAAAACCTTCAATATGGAAAACCACAAAAAACATATGATGAACTTGACCAACTTTTCTCTAAGAAACCCCCAAAAGTTTTGTCAGCTTGCTGTTAATGAACATCGATGTACTGTTTACATAAAAGGGGAAAAAAGAGGATCCGAGCTAAACAGATAAGCTTTCAACAAGGTTTGGGTCAATTTCAAAGGTATAAACATAAACTTGATCAATTAATGAAACAAAGTGGATGAATCTTATATGATAAGGTTCAGTTGTTGCTGGAACAGTGGACATAGAATCAATGCATGAGATTACAAATAAAAGCCAATAATTCATGAGCAAAATAAATGTAGCCCACAAGAGATTTTTACGGAGGGTTTGTCTGGCAATACATGGAAGCTCTTTTATTTTTGTATTTTCTACATAGAAATATCAAAGCAAGTCTGCTCTGTCTGATTACATCACAGGTATACTTTCAACTCAACAAACAGTTGCACAAGGATCCGAACTAGCTATCATACACTCTTGACCACAACTCTATGAAACATCCACCCCTCTATATAGCCAAATTGGGGTTTGAGGACTCTTTCAGAAAGAAACAAGAACTCCAAAATAGATACTATAGCATATCACTTGCAACACCGATTGATTGAACTATTCAGAGGTGTGTCTTACCCGGGTTGAGTACAGTTCCACCAGATAGTGTTTGCCCAGATCCAACAAATGGAGGGTTCCATAAGAGGCTACCCCAATCGAGACTTTCCTCTGAGTTGACAATTGGTCCACCACTGTTAGGATTCTCAAGGTTGCTGGCATCACTAACAATGTCCTTGGGGGCTTTACATTTCAAAACAGGGGTATGCAAAAGTTCGGCCTGTGGAAAGGACAGGTTTGAAGGGACATCAAAAAGCAAAACTGAATCAGAGTCTTCATCCACAAAATCTCCTATAGATTCGAATACAAATGACGAGCATCTTTCTGGGGGTGAAGCAAACAGGCTGTTAGCACCAAGTGAAGGACTACCCTTAGGTTTTATTTCAAATCCGCCAGCATCCTTGGAAGTACTCCCTGTGTCTATGCTCTCATGGTATATGCCTTCCATGTTACAACTTGCCCAAGCAGGCGTGACAGGATGCATTGTATTAGGTCCACTCTTTTGAAAGTTGTCAGTGTTTCTTGTAGACTTTTCTGATCCTGCAATTCAGAAATAATAATGCTATTAGAACATAACCAAATACAGGGTTCTTAGTGTGTTATGATCCTGTAAACAGGAGTGCGTGAAGTAAAGAAGGAAAAATAAAAAGATACCATAGCTAACCTTGAAAACAATCCAAAAAAGAAAATGTTCATGTAAACTATTCAGAACAATGATATATAAATTTGCATGATTTTTTTTGTAATTCAGTGCAAATTTTGACAATATACAACTAAAATTGAAAGTGTACCAAGTGAAAGCTCTCACAATTTAAAGAATGAATGAACCTTTAAAATTAAATAAATTGAAGGTTCAGATCCAAAAGGGAACTGTGCTGAAAAATGTGTATGCCAAAGCATCATTAGTGGAATCTATCTTTCAGCAATAGTCCACTTGTTATCAATGTTTTGGTTATTTCCCTGCCTGTGCCCATTCCTGCATGGAGTTGATTCGAGTTCTTCAACATGTCCACGTCCATGACTTATTGTTACTCTGGTTCTCCCACCCTCCCTGCACGCATTTCCTCAGAACCATAATGTCCCGGTGATCCAGTTCCTCTGTTTTTCAATGAAATGCAACCTCTTTTTTTGGCCTGATTGTCCATGCCCACACAGAGTTGATTCTAGTTCTCTTGCATGACCACCCATGCAACTAATGTTTTCTCTAGTTCTCCCGCCCTCCCTGCTCATGTTTCCTCAAAACCATGTTCCTCTCATCTAGTTCCTCTCTTTCTCCATAAAACACAACCTCTTTTCCTTAGTCCATTTCTCCATGCCCACATGGAGTTGATTATTTTTCTCCCATCTGACTATTGTTTCTCTAGTTTCTCTCACCCTCCCTGCACATATTTCCTCAAACACATGTTACTCTGATTTGGCTCCATTTCTCTATGAAATATACCTCTTTTCCTTAGGCTGGTGCCCCATGCTCACCTCCATACCCCCACGAAATTCATTCTGATTCTTCTGTGAAATTGTTTTGTTGTTTCTCCAGCTCTCCCACTGTCCCTGCTTGTATTTCCATGCCACATGCCCATGAGGCCTACCTACACATGACTTCCTTCTCACTCAGAACCTGATTTCTACGTGCAACCCTCTCCACCAAGTGCTTGAGACCCCTCTCTCTCAGACCCAAAGCTCCTCAAAATTCGACCCTCAGACCACAATTCAGGGTTCTGTACTACTTGTTGGAGTCCATATCTGTCTGACTGGTCCCCCTTTTCTCCTTCAATCGAGATTTTCCTTACGCATCCAACAATTCCCTTGAGAGGAATTTCTCTCTGTTATTCTCTATTATTTTTCTTTGCCATTCTCTAATATTTTTATATGCTATTTCCTCAAATTTTGAGCAGGCTAAATCTGATCGAAACATCTACTCCATGTGAGACCCCCGACCAAGAGTTCACCCCAAGGAATGACTCCCTAGCTCCACCTTGATTCATCAAATCACTAAACTTCAGAAAATCGACTCTAAGTTATATGACATTGTACAATGTTGTAGGACCAACTCTTGAAGATAAGATAAGATAATTTTGTTAATGTATAGCAAATGAGTGGGAGTGCAAAGGCCGTTCCTAGAAAAAAATGATATAAGCAAAACTAGCCTATGTTGTAAAAGACCTAAAGATTACAGCCTCAGAGCATGGAGCAGGGAAAACAAATCAATAGTGCAGTTATGTGTAAGTTCTACGGAGAACTGAAGGAAAACACTTACACTATCAAGGGGGATGGCTCAGCTAGGGGGCAATCAACTTTCCCTGATGCAATCTCTCCTATCATTTGAGGCTGTAGAGAAGAATCTCATGACAGATGTCTAGTCGGATGAACTGGATGAGCAAGAAGATTTAGTCTGAGATATTTCAAGGGAGATGCACTAATTACAGACCTCAAACCAATATACAAGAAATGAAGATTTAAGAACTTGGACAAAAATACACTAGACTTGAACCAAAAATTTCAAGACTTGAATAGCAACAAGCAATGATTGCAAAATCACCCCCCACCCTCCACTTTGTAGAGAACCCAACCATAGTTACCGGAATGGCCTAGGGAAGGTGTTGAATTGCCAAACCAAAATCACCAAATCTCCAAACCATTTCGGAACCACTACTTTTTGCATTTTTCCTTTTGGATCCATTTCTTGTGAACGAAAACAGTTTCACATGTGATGGATCTATTTCCAGGAATAGGATACAAATCCTTTGTTCAAAAAAAGCCACTAAAATGTAAAAAAATTAGAGCCACATGGGAAAATAAAGGACATATGGTGAAAAAGAGGATGTGAAAGTGTTAGAACAATTTTTCACCCTCCAATCAAATCTGATATAATTAAAGCAGCGATGAAAAAGTGGCTAATTCAAGGAGAGAATGCCCCAAATTGTCATGGGCAAACCTCCTCTTTGTTCGGGCTGGTGCGTGCCAACCTTAGGGGGGAGTCCCTAGGTACCAGGCTGCTGATTTTGGATCTGATTTTCTGCAAAAACACACAAAAAACAACAGCAAAATTTGCTTGGACAGTGTGTAAACACCCCACCAAGACGTTAGGAAAAGATAGTTCTGTTTCGCTTGGAAGGATCCTATAGGGTTAGTGTGAGAAAGATGAAAGAAAGTAGAAGAGAAAACCAATTGAAAGATTGAAATTAACCACAACAAAAGGCTATGAGCTACTAATCAATGCAAAAAAGTAAGAACATAATACCGACAAGAAGGAAAGTTCAATGCAAACACAACACTTCCACATTAAAAGCTTGCCAGAGGGTTGATTGCGCCACAATAGACAAGTCAAGACCCAGTACAATGATTATCCTCGCACAAAGAAAGAGTAGCTAGACTGGAAGAAGAATGAGAGAAGAGAGAAAGATAGTATGTATGCTGCTGCTGCTAGAATTCGACCATAAACCTGTGACCAACACTCCAATATATAGCTGAGGGGCGCACTTCACCAAAAGAACCAAGGAGGGCACATGAGTGAGTAAAAGGGAAATGTAAGCGCATGAAGGGTGAGTTAGAGTCAGGAATGCATGCACATAGAGTTATAGAGTGAGAGGGATAGTCAACTCTCCATGTATGATAGTCAAGGCATAGTGGTAGGCGTGTTAAGTGAAGAAAGAGGAGAGTGCGCCCTATAGCTTAGGGAAGAGGGTGCGTGGGGAGAAGACAACTCATGGGAAAACAAAGATAGAAGGAGATAAGAGGTGGAGAATGGCACGTGTGAAAGCCCAAAGAAGGAAAATCAACGCATGGAAAGAGAAAGTGGTGTTTATGTGAGTGATAAAGAGGGTTAATGCGCATGAAAGGAAGGAATGCACCCTAAAATATAGGGAGGAGGCACAATAGATGAAGAGGAATGCGAGAATTGGATGCCATGTGTGAGGGAGAGAGAGTAGAAGAGGCGCTTAGCTAGAGAGGAGTGCTAGGGATTAAGAAATGGGAAAGGTTAGATGGCCCATGGAGAGAAAGAGGTAGAGTAAATAAGGAGAATGCACCACACGTGTGGGAGAAGGAGAGGGAGTGAGGGCGCACTATGGGAAGAGGGAAATAGATAAAGAGAGGTAACCAATGCATTTTAGGGTTTAAGAAGAGGTTAGGCACATGGAGGGAAATAGGAAAATAACGCATGTCTTTAGGCTAATTTTGGAGGTAGGAAGCATGCGCTAGACCAAGAGAGAGAATGCACCCTATTTTTTAGGGATTTAGCATTTAAGAGATATTTAAGAGGTTTTTGTGATGTCCCCATCCGCTTAAGAGTCACAAGGGGAGAATTCCGCTAGCCTAATTGAGTTCCCGTGGGCTAAGGCAGAAAAGTGAACTAGGGAACATATTTCGCCTAGGAGAACTTTATAAAGTAAAAGTGGAAAAAGGGGACAAGGGTGCTAGGCTAATTAAAAAAATCACTTTAAAATTATAAAGTCAGAAACCCACTAAAGTGACTTTTATTTCATTTAAATAATAAAGGAGCGGGAAAAAGGCTCAAGTGAACATAAAAGGGAAAAATGGAGGATTTCCCCTCATTCTTGTCATTGTCAATTGAGAAAATAGATTTGGAGAGTTTTCTAGGGTTTTAGGAAACCCTTCTTGTGCACTGGTTTCGATGTTGCAACGATACACCCTAGCTAGTCTTTCGAAGGTAATCAATCAGATTTCCTCATTGCACTTCATCGCCATCAAAAATCTTGCTCATATCTCAGTCAGGATTCGATTTGGAATAGCATTTCTGGTGTGAAGGCTGGTCTTTCATAGTAGAGTGAAATTATTGAAGGAACCATCCACATTCTTCTTGCTGGGAGCTTCTCTTAACAGTGGGGTGTTATCCTTGAAGAGTGAGCTGAAATACAAGGGTCGAATGACTTGAAGAAGGCTGAGTTTCCCCCAGGAAAAATCGTGGGTTCTTGCTGCACCATATTTCTTGTGAGCTGGGCGCATATCCATGAGAGAGGCTGCGCCATTCTCCCTTGTGGGCTGAGTTTCCTTCAGAAAGTCGTGTGCCTTGCTGGGCAGAAATTCGTGGGTTTGGGGGTCGATTTCATTGCCTCTGGAATTAACATTTCATTGCTGGTCGAACTGCTGATGTGGGGGAAGTCGACTAGCATGTAGCAGCTGATTTCTTACCACCTGGGCAGGGTTACTTCTACGCCGAGTTTACAGTGAACAGATTGCTGTTTGGAGGCACGTTTTCATTGGTGTGTTGCTGCTGTTTGGAGGCACGTTTCATTGGTGTGTTGCTGCTGTTTGGAAGCACGTTTTTGTGGCAGTCTGAAGGAAAAGAGATAGAGTACAGTCACCACAGTCCACTCATCAAATCTATGAAGTTGCTGCCCCAACTGTTCATCTACAGGAATACATATATCAGCACTGTTGGACAGCACAACACATACACCAGGTTTTGCCATTGTTGATTATATTGTGTGTGGGAGTTTAGTCATATTCTGCTATTATGGAATTTTAATATAATAAATATTGGAGTTTCCATGATGTGTTATTAGAAATTGCAGCGAATGTTAAAGGTCTCCTAATAAATTGTGAATGAAAGTCTACTTCCAACTGTTTGTCAAATTATTAAGCAAAAACAACCAAAACAAAACTAGTGGGAATACTACAGTGGTATCAGAGCATGTTCCTTGACAGCTGTGGGGTTTGAGGGCAGCTTTGAGTAAGTTTTATGAGAGGGAGAGACGACAGAAAGGTCACATACAGGAGGCGTAGGTACAGATCTCAAGAACCTCCTCAAGGGCATAGAGAAGAAGGGGTGTTGGGTGAAGAAGGAGTAGCACATTCCAGAGCAGGTAAAGGGAAGGAGCACATGGGGGAAGAAGAAGACCCACGAATTGGCAGCCTCTTCCAGATGATGAACGATTTGGCCAAGGGACAAAAGATGATGATGGACCTATTGGGGCAGCTAGCACTTAACACCATAGAAGGGCAACCTAAAACAAATCAGAATGTTGAAAGGGGCTCTAACAACAGGGAAGGGACTCATTCTCGCACTACCATGCCACCCTCACTTATACACCAAGACACCCAGACCCACCATGCCACAGTTCTTGAGTGGCGAGGTCACACCGGAAAGGCCAACAGAGCAGGATGACTCTTACTTGACCTATTTGGAGGAGTACATGAGGTTGGGCAATGACTTTCAGGCAGCTATGTCCTTCACTGACTTTTTCCACCTTAATCAGAAGAATCGACCTAGAGGGGCAAAAAGGGCACCCAACCATGAGCTTCAGAAGACACTGGGGAAAGTGACCATTCCCAACTTTGATAGGTCCTCAAAATGTTCGGCAAGGACTTGGGTACAGAAGCTGGACACATATTTCCAGCTACAACAGATGATAGAGACAAAGGCCATTAAATTGGGTACTCTACACCTAGATGGCGAGGCCCATGAGTGGTGGTACCATGGTTTAGTGATGCTGGGTCACGCAGGCATCACATCATACCTCGACTTCACACAGAGGATCATCGAGAGGTTTGACAGGAAAGACCCTGAGATTCATTTTCGAGAGCCGGCTCAACTCAAACGGACAGGAAGCCCTGAGGCATTTATCTCTGAGTTCCAAAGATTAGCAGTGATGGTGGCAGACATATCTGAGGCACGACTGGTGATGTTGTTTGTTGAGGGGTTATTTGAACCCTTGTGTGGTTGGGTCAAGGCTTATAAGCCAGCCACCCTGCAAGATACAATCAGCAGAGCTAGGGACATGCAGGATGTTGTTCCTAAGAGTAGGTTCCCTCTTAAACCCACCTTCCCCTAGAAGAACAAGGAAGTAAAACCATTTCAGAAGGATTGGGCAAGAAAAGCGAGATTGGATGAGGAGACCAGAAGGGAGATGAGGAAGAAGAAGCTATGTTTCAGTTGTCAAGATCCTTGGGTTCCGGGACACAGGTGTGCGGGGAAGGACACAGTGGGCAAGGCCCACTACATCGAGGTCTATTCCGACAGTGACAGTGATACAGAGGATGAGGGGCCAGAACAGGAATAGGGACACCAGGCATCAGGTGAGGAGACATCATAGGCTGGGGCTAAAGGCCCTGTTATGGCATCCATGTCAGGAATTCCTAGGTACCACACATTCAGAGTTAGAGGAGTCCTGCAGGGGCACAAGGTTACAGTGTTGATTGACAGTGGGGCATCCCACAATTTTATAGATGTAGCCATGGTGGAGAGGCGAGGGATCCCGACAGAGGAATTTGAGGGGTTCACAGTGATCATACTCGGTGGCTATCAGATGGATTCCCAAGTTGAAAATAACCATGGGGAATTATACGTTGATAGATGACTTCTTTGTGGTGGATGTGTCGGATACCAATGTGGTACTCGAGGTTCAGTGGCTATACTCCCTTGGAAAATACACCATTGATCAGAGGGCTATGGAAATGGAATTCATAGGACCGGATGGCAAGAAGGTAGTATTACGGGCAATGCACCGGTATCCGCCCAAGATTGTATCATCCCACAACATGGAGGCAGTGATGCAGCATGCAGACATAGAATGGGCAGTGGAGTGCTACATCTCTGACAAGGAGCTGCCAGATCGTCATTGACAACATCCAGACGACATTTAGGTATTACTTCGTAAACACCAAAAGGTTTTTGGTAACATTCCTCTAGGAGTACCCCCAGATAGAGGGTTTGAGCATATTATAGAGTTAGAAGAAGGGGTTCAAGCAGTCATAACCAACCCTTACCACCATCCCAAGATGTACAAAGACGAGATAGAGAAAACGATCAGGGAGTTGTTGAGGATGGCTCACATCCGACCTAGTTCTAGCCCCTTTGCTTCTTCGGTAGTGTTGGTCAAGAAGAAGGATGGTACCTTGAGGATGTGTATTGATTACTGAGCCCTTAACAAGAAGACTATAAAGAACAAGTATCCAATTCCGAAGATTGATGAGCTGATGGATGAGTTGAGGGGAGCAAAATACTTTTCAAAGATTGATCTCGTTCAAGATACCACCAGATTAAAGTTTGGGAGCAAGACATCACAAAGACTGCTTTCCTATGTCACTATGGACATTATGATTTTCTGGTTATGCCATTTGGGCTAACCAACGCTCTTGCGACATTCCAATCTTGCATGAACCATGTGTTCAATAAGCAGTTGCGGAAATTTTTACTAGTCTTCTTCGATGATATCCTCATTTATAGCAACACTTGGGAGGAACATCTCAGGCATTTGGACGAGGTGTTGGGATTCTTGGAGGATCAACAGCTCTATGCCAAAGAGTCTAAGTGTGAATTTGGTATGACTAAGATGCTTTATTTGGGGCATATAATCAGGGAAAATGGGGTCCAAGTCCACCAGGAGAAAATCAGGGCAATCTTAGAATGGCCAACCCCCAGAAGTGTAACCAAACTGAGGAGCTTCCTAGGCCTCTGCACTTATTACAGGAAATTTGTTAAGGGGTTCTCACTGCTAACGACACCTCTTACAGATCTCACTAAGAAAGGAGCTTTCAGTTGGACAGATGAGGCGCAAGCGACGTTCGAAAACATGAAGCAGATAATGAGTTTGTGTCCTATGCTAGCTTTACTAGACTTGACTTAGCCATTTGTGCTTGAGTGTGATGCTTCAGGGACCAGAATATGGGCAATATTAATGCAGAATAGCCACCCCATTGCTTTTGAGAGTCGCAAACTTAGGGAGTATGAGCAACATTATTCAATATACGATAAGGAGATGTTGGCCATCATGCATGCCTTGGCCAAATTCAAACAATACATGGTGGGGAACAGGTTCAAAATAAAGACAGATCAAAACAGTTTGAAGTTCCTCATGGACCAGAAGGAATTAAGCAAGCGACAACAGAAGCGGGTCATCAAGATCCAGGCTTATGATTTTTCGATTGAGTATGTGAAAGGGAAAAATAACATAGTGGTGGATGCCCTCTCCAGGATGCCACCCACGGTTTCCCTCATGGATGTAACAACAGATTGGAAAGCTCTCCTCTTAGTAGAATATTCAAAAAGTAAATTTTCTTGCGAGATATTAGATGGGCAAATCTAAGATGACTGCTATAGAGTGATCGATGACATCATCTATTACAAGGACAAGATCTATTTGGTTCCAGAATCTAAGTTAAAAGAGATGGTTATGCACACAACCCATAGTTCGCCATTATCAGGACATCCAGGCTACATAAAAACTTACAGGAAGATCAGAGAAAGGTTTGCATGGAAGGGCCTCAAGAATGATGTTCTGAGATTCATGAAAGAATGTATTAGCTGTTAGCAGAACAAAGCAGAGCACACCCATCCGGTTGGGTTACTTCAGCCTTTACCCATCCCAGAACAAAGATGGGAGAGTGTATTGATGGACTTCATTACAGGGCTACCCCAGGCACAGGGTAAGGATTGTATCTATGTGGTGGTGGACAGGCTCACAAAGTTTGCCCATTTCTTCGCCATCCCTTCTAAATTTTCAGCAACACAGGTGGTAGACTTATTCTTCAGGGAGGTTTTCAAGCTGCATGGTTTGCCAGAAACCATTGTGAGCGATAGGGACAGTCGGTTCATGGGCGGCTTCTGGCAAGAACTTTCCAGACTGGTCGGGACCAAACTTACACCCAACACGAGGTACCATCCCCAAACTGATGGGAAAACGAAGATAGTAAATAAATGGCTTGAGGGGTATCTGAGAAATTATGTATCAGGACAACATAAGGCTTGGATTAAATGGTTGCATCTCTGGGAGCACTATTACAATACATCCTATCATATGTCAATCGGGATGTCACCCTTCAGAGCGCTATATGGATACGATGCCCCTACATCTGTTGACTAGATCTTTGGGGAGAGTCGGGCCCCAAAAGCCAAAGACTGGATCCAAGAGAGTCAAGACATCCTTAAGACTCTAAAAGACAATTTGCAGATGGCCCAGAATCAACGGAAGATGTATGCGGATCAACACAGGGTGGAGCGCAGCTTCGAGGTGGGGGATTTGGTGTACCTTTGCCTACAGCCTTATCGACATTCATTGCTGAAAATGAGAGGGGCAGAGAAGTTGAAACCCCGACTTTATGGACCTTACAGGATTCAACGAAGAATTGGGGAAGTGGCCTATGAGCTAGAACTTTCGAAAGGATGCAGGATACATAACATTTTCCATGTTTCATGCCTCAAGCAGGCATTGGGACAGCATGTTGTCACTTCTACCGAGCTTCCACCATTAGATGAAGAGGGACAATTGGTTCTGGTTCTTGAAGAAATTTTGGAGGGCAGGGAACGGAAGCTGAGAAACAGGACTATCAAAGAGTACCTTGTCAAATGGAAAGATCTGTTGATCGAAGACGCTACATGGGAGGGAAAACAGGTGCTGCAACATCCCGGATTGAAATTGCTTGTGGACAAGCAATCTTGGGCGAGGAGGACTGTGATGTCCCCATCTGCTTAAGAGTCGCAAGGGGAGAATTCCGCTAGCCTAATTGAGTTCCCGTGGGCTAAGGCGAAAAAGTGAACTAGGGAACATATTTTGCCTAGGAGAACTTTATAAAGTAAAAGTGGAAAAAGGGGACAAGGGTCCTAGGCTAATTAAAAAAGTCACTTTAAAATTATAAAGTGAGAAACCCACTAAAGTAACTTTTATTTCATTTAAATAATAAAGGAGCGAGAAAAAGGCTCAAGTGAACATAAAAGGGAAAAATGGAGGATTTCCCCTCATTCTTGTCATTGTCAATTGAGAAAATAGATTTGGAGAGCTCTTGGAGAGTTTTCTAGGGTTTTAGGAAGCCCTTCTTGTGCACTGGTTTCGGTGTTGCAACGATACACCCTAGCTAGTCTTTCAAAGGTAATCAATCAGATTTCCTCATTGCACTTCATCGCCATCAAAGATCTTGCTCATATCTCAATCAGGATTCGATTTGAAATAACATTTCTGGTGTGAAGGTTGGTCTTTCATAGTTGAGCGAAATTATTGAAGGAACCATCCACATTCTTCTTGCTGGGCACTTCTCTTAACAGTGGGGCGTTATCCTTGAAGAGTGAGCTGAAATACAAAGGTCGAATAACTTGAAGAAGGCCAAGTTTACTGCAAGAAAAGTCGTGGGTTCTTGCTGCACCATATTTCCTGTGAGCTAGGCGCATATCCATGAGAGAGGCTACACCATTCTCCCTTGTGTGTTGAGTTTACTTACTTTAGAAAGTTGTGTGCCTTGCTGGGCAGAAATTCGTGGGTTTGGGGGTTGATTTCATTGCCTCTGGAATTAACATTTCATTGCTGGTCAAACTGCTGATATGGGGGAAGTCGACTAGCCTGTAGCAACTGATTTCTTACCACCTGGGCGGGGTTACTTCTACATTGAGTTTACAGTGAACAGATTGTTGTTTGGAGGCACGTTTTCATTGGTGTGTTGTTGTTGTTTGGAGGCATGTTTCATTGGTGTGTTGTTGCCAATGTTGCCAGAGCGCAGAGCGAAGCGGGAGCGTTTTTAGGAAGCAGAGCGTTGGGAGCGTCATTTTAAAAAAATCCTTGGGAGCGAAGCATCTATTATATATATATATATATATATATATATTTATATATATATTGCGTTTATATTAAAAAAACATGCAGAAAGACAAATTAGATGCAGAATGTATGAAAACATGCATATTTGTACATTGTAACATTAAAATGGCATCCATAGTAGTAAGTAGCAGTACATCAATGATTAATCATTCGAGCATCAACCATCTAGAATCTAGCAATTACAAACTTACAAACCAACACACAAATTTTGAAGCCATATAATAGAAAGTAGACCATTAAGTTATCGAATGAAATCAATCATCTAGCCACTGTCAACAATAACACGAGTCATGACCAAATAGTTATGATTACAAAATAGGCCATCTGCACTAAATTATGAAGAATGAAAGGTCCAAAACAATAAAGTTTAAACTGTGCTAGACTCTAGAGTCTAGTTGCTAAATGCTATGAATCTATCGTCTATAGACTGACATGTAAAGTAATGAAGCGCCCCATGGAACTTCCTGTCACTAAACCATTTTGTAACTCTCAAAGTCACATTTTTTTGCAACATCATTGAAGTACAGGATTGGTTTCGTGGGTTAATTGTGCTAATCAATTTAAGGTAATTCGCACTTCCACTCTAATCTATAATGACTTAGCTTAATTGACTTTAGGGTTTCCCCCTAGGCTAGGGTAGTTTCCTAAGTCCTTAGTCTGAAGTCATAGAAACAGAGCCAGTGTAAGATCCATAGAGAGCAACTCTATAACATACCATGAGAGCAAGTCTATAACAACATTTAGTACAGATTTTTAGCACAGTCCACAGTGTTCGATTACCAGATTTAAGTCATAGAATCAGATCCAAGGTAAAGTTCCACAAATGTTGTTAAAGAAATATAAGAATAGAGCAATAGGCCAACAAGATTCATTAGGAAGCGCCCATTTTGCACCCCGGAGCGAGCTTCTGAAATCCGGAAGTGGGCTTCCAGAGAAGCTTCCGTGGAGGATTCGCTCGGAGCAAGGTTCCGAGGGTGGAGCGGGAGGGGGAAGCTTCCGGTAACACTGGTTGTTGCTGTTTGGAAGCATGTTTTTGTGGCAGTCTGAAGGAAAAGAGATAGAGTACAGTCACCACAGTCCACTCATCAAATCTATGAAGTTGCTGCCCCAACTGTTCATCTACAGGAATACATATATCAGCATTGTTGGACAACACAACACATACACCAGGTTTTGCCATTGTTGATTATATTGTGTGTGGGAGTTTAGTCATATTCTGCTATTATGGAATTTTAATATAATAAATATTGGAGTTTCTATGATGTGTTATTAGAAATTGCAGCGAATGTTAAAGTTCTCCTAATAAATTGTGAACGAAAGTCTACTTCCAACTGTTTGTCAAATTATTAAGCAAAAACAACCAAAACAAAACTAGTGGGAATATTACAGATTTTTAGTGGGACTTGTTATCGCACAGTTTGTAGTTAAGGTAATAGACGGATGAAAGAAGGTCAAACTGGCGTAACTGAACCAATCCCAGCACTGTCACCTCAATGGAAAGGTTCTTTCTATTTAGGGAGGTAAGGCACAGGGGAGACGTCCCCGGTGACCTGGGGTTTTGAGAAGGCAAAGGCTTATGGCTAAGTAATATTATTCCCCCTCACAAGTCACCACTGATCAGAAAGTCCGGCTTATAGCCAATAAAGATAAAAGTAACCAGAAGTGTACTTGCCCGAGAACAAAGCAACAAGGAAAATATACATGTGCAAGCTTACTTGCTGGTTAGTACTTCATATACTCAATGACTTTCTGATAATAAGCAATTGATAAACAATATCATTGTTGAAGCAAATCAAAGTTGTACAATGGCAATGATTACAATATATATATCACTTCACAAGAAATGCTAATGAAGCTTCACAATAAACAATGGCAATTTATCATCAATGTAACAATACTTGAAGCAACGCTTTAGCTAATCATTCAATTGCTTTAAAGACAAATAGATGCTGCAATGAATATGTTTATAGCACAAGCAAAAGATAGCAGTGATAGGGTTAGTAAGATTAGTCTAGGCTAGGGTTAGAAAGTTAGTAATTGCTCAAAGTATTTGGTTGTTTGAAGTCGTGATCAAGCCACTCAAGAAATAAGGTTTTAGATCAGTGCGTTACTAGGGCATATGGAGTCAAAAAGAGGTTGCAAAGGTTGAAGGATCAAAATGAAAATGAGAGACCAAAGACAAGAGGGTTAAGGTTGAGGTGTTGCTAAAGCAAGGCCTCAACAACGAAACCCTAGGGGAGAGAGGCACACTAAGGTGTAGAAACCCTAGGCCTCAATGCTCTCTCCTCCTTTAGCTCAATGGCAATATGAAAATGGCTAGGCTCAGTAAGAAATTATAGGGCTAAAGACAAGAGAGTTAGAAGGTGAAGTGTTGCTAAGACAAGGCTTCACCAAACAAACCCTAGGGGAAACGGCTCATCAAAGTGTAGAAACCCTAGGCCTTGATGCGTTTTCCTCCTTCTTAGCTCAATAGCAAGGGAAAAAACGGCTAGCTAGAATAATGATTGATAAAGCCTAAGACAAGAGAGTTTGTAAGTGATGTGTTGCTAAAGCAAGGCTTCACTAGACAAACCCTAGGGAAAAACAACTCAACAAGGTGTAGAAACCCTAGGCCTTGGTGCGTTTTTCTCCTTCTTAACTCAACAAGAATAAAACGGCTAGGCTAGAAGAAAAGGATAGAATGTTGCTATGGCAAGGCTCTACCTTTCTTCAACAAATTAAATGGCTCAAAATCTTGGTAGGGACATGAGACAAGGACCTTAGCATGTGTTTGTCACCTAGGGTTTTAATGTAGCAAATTATAATAACAAATGCAAGTAAATAATACTATAACCATTCAATCAAGAAGTGTTGCAGAAATTCACTTACATAAACCATTCATTCAAGTAGCAAACCCTAGTTGTAAACCTTCCACCAAGAAGAAATGCCAAAATATGCCAAGAAAAGTCTTCCTTCAACAAGTGCGCCTCACTATTTCAGCCAAAACCCTAGAATAGGGCACAAATTTCAGACCTCACTCATGAGTGTGTGAAAGATCATGATAAAATGAGAGTGAAAACCCTCAATATATCGTGTACCAATGACCTAAATTACATTTTAGGTCATTAAAAGGCCGACAAGGCCAAAATACCAAAATCATATTGTTTTACATTAAATGCTTAATTTAAAACCCTAATCAAGCAATAAAGAGACGTCATCCCCTTTCTAGAGTGACGTTAGCCCCTTCTAGGGAAAATGCAGCCCCCTGGAGCAAAAAGTTAGCCCCCCTTGGGCTTCTCCAAGCTGCCACACGTGCCAAAACTGTCGCAACTGCCTCCCAAAACGTCTATACTGCTAGGTGACGTCATGGGCATCCTAGGAGACGTCCTAGGCCTTCCAAGGCCAACGTTCCTGTGGAGAGGGCTCAGACACCCTAGGTACAGGTCTACTCAGCTGCCTCTAGTGGATTCTTCTGCTCTTCCCTGGTACAAACGCTCTGCCCTGTCTCTGCCCCCTGCTGGGGTCTCAACATCCATCGGGTGGGCTATTCAGCCCCATGGAGGTCCGAACTGATAATCTCCCCATGTGTACCTGTCCAATGTGGTACCTGTCCGTCGGGCATGATCCTGCACATCAACAGATACACCCTCCATGGGCTCATAAGTCACAGGGATCATAGCAATGTCAATCACATCTAATCATCAATATTTATTAAACATGTGCATAAAACCCCTTTACCCTAGTCTAGTGCTCAAAGACATTATACAAGTCTACAATACAAGTTTGGGGGAAGTGACAAGACGTCTTATTTGGCTAGAGTCTACTGGAAAAGGGTTGTTCCTGGACAGGATCAAATCCAAGTCATGCAAGTGGGTGAGGTGGATGGGGATGCCTGGGCAAAAGGTGCAGTGGTAGAAGGGATGGCTTACGGTGGGTGCCCTGTGGAGGGTGAGCTGCACCTGTCATGGATGCAATGTTTCCAAGCCCATTCATGCCTTTTATCTTCATTCTTTTTCTTCCAAGATACTAGTGAAAGGACAGTGCCCTGGCTTGGTGACCAGTGGTGGCAATGTTAGCCACAAGCATTTCACGGAAATGAGAAGGTTGGCTCGTGATGAGACCCTTTCTCTTGGCTATGCCACCAAGAGCCACTACCCTGGCGTGGTGACCAGATGCCAGCCTTTTGGACCTAATAGGTTGGTTCGTGATGAGACCCGCTATCCTCTAACCAGCTCTTGTCTTATTGTTTTTTATCTTTTTATTGCTTTTTTCTTTCAAGAAGCTAGTCAAGGGACACTGCCCTGGCTTGGTGACCAGAGGTGGCAATGTTACCCACAAGTACTTTCACATAAATGAGAAGGCTAGCTCATGATGAGACCCCCTTTCTCTTGGCCATGCAACCAAGAGGCACTACCCTGGCGTGGTAACCATCTGCTAGTAGTGTCATACCGTTAGGCAACCATGGACCTAATAGGTTGGCTCGTGATGAGACCCCCCTGTCCCTCAACTAGGTCTTGATTTATTTTTTACGGGTCCCTTTGTTTCTTGTTGAGAAGCTCTTTATTGCTTTCTCGAAGATCCCTGGGCAAAGCATCTCAAGGTTTTATTCTTAGGCTTTTATTGTCAGTTGCTTTTACCCCCCAGGCCTTTAGCCCATTCTTCCCACAAGGTAAGGTACAACCCCTAAATGATTGGCTAACCCTATGCCCAGACCAGTGCAAGGGGATGGGTGAGCGGGAAATAAGATGGAAAGTGGTATGTATGACGGTAACGGACAATGGGTTTTCAGAAATCCCCTCAGTGGCAACTCAAAACCTATGGACACAAGCTTGCTAGGGCATCCTGTCATTCCCCCCAGACAAGGTCAAGTGGACAAGCATAAGATCCAAGCGCCCGTTAGAAACAAAGGAATCAAATGCACATATTCAAAGGTTTTGAGGATCACAATGACACATACCATGATACCCGGACTCATTACCTCATGGAGCAAGAACCATCTCTAATACAGGACCAAGCAAAAGGTGATGGATGTTGTTGTTGCTGACAAAGTGGAGGTGCTGAAAGGGAGAAAGGATGGGCCCTCCAAGGCCATGCTCAAGTCGATCTGGCTCTCGGTACTCCATGTCTAGGACCTGTGGGCCTCGAGACATAATCTCCTAGTTATCCCTGAAAGTGGGGGATAACAAGACTTATGCATGAAAAGTGAAATTATGATGAGCAAAGGGAAATGTAAGGCTTTTCTTAGCCCAAACACGCCCAAAGACATAAATGCCACCTCATAAAAACATCCAACTCCTAATTTTTTGCTTTAAACCCTTAGAAGTGCCCCGCCTTCATTAATTATGCCACCCAATTGCCACATGTCATTGCATCACTACCAAATGTCAAAATATGACCCTGCCACTTGTCACCTTTGGAGGCGACCAACCCTGCTATAAATAGAAACTACTAAAAATAGGGGTTTGGCCCTAAAAAATATGAAACTGCGAAAAACGTCCAGGATTCCAAATATGCAATTAGAATTGGCATGCAAACACTAATGCTCCACCTGCTAAAAATAGAAAATGACGACAAGTCATCCCGGAAAAGCTCCAAAAGACTCTGAATGTCTCAAGGATCAATACTGCATGCTCAAAATCCTGCTCTAAGGCTTGGCGCTCAACCTACTAAAAATAGAAAGCATGATCCCCGAAAAAAGTGTCATCGGGCTCAAAATGATGCAAGGATCAATATTGTATGCTCAAAACTCTCAAATGAGTCTCCGGCCAACGTTTCCTAAAAGTAGGGTCACCTGTTATAAATAGACATCTCTTTCAAATCCATGGGAAACTATGCTAACTCTATCTCTAAAGCAAAAACAACCATATACCAGTCCTTTACTTGTCTCTGATGGGAACCAACCTCTAGCTCACACAATTGCTAACTCTGGGAAAATCTCTAAATGCCAACCCAAATAATGTATACTGGCTCTTAACCCTCAAGATTTTCAAGGGTGAAAATTTGAAAATCCTGGGGTTAACAATGGCGACTCAAGGGGACGAGATCCCCCTACAGGATGTCGAGAACCATATGAATCTCTGTGCCTGAAAAAATTGAAACTGATGCTCTGTGAGCAATGAAGGAATGTACCAGATAGACCCCTATACCTGTGTGGAAGAAGAAAAGGCCCTGTAAGCTGACCAAGAAGTGTTAATATTATGGTAGTTGTGGGAGGTATTTACCCCCATGTGTGAACCTGACGAGAATAGAAGACTCCGGGAAGCAAGAGAAACCCTAATGAATTGGCTAATAACCCTAGAAGCCTTGTCGGCTCAAGAAGATAATTTATATTAGGCTATTAGCCTCCAAGAGAAGAAGTCAGCCATAATTAATAATAATATACTGAACAGATACATACCCAGAAGGAGAAGTCGGCCCCAACAAACTGGCAGGATTACTATAAATACAGGGCGCCAATTCTCATTCGTAGCATCTCAGCAATTGCAGACAGAGCCAATTCTGCGCAGCAGTTTCCCAGTTGGTGCGCACTGCAGTTGCAGTCTGGTGCGCAGGTTTGTAGGAGGGTTGCAGGTGCAGCTGCAGCAGCAACTAGTTTCAGTATTGGCTTGGATATCTCTTGGCTAGGGTTTGGAACATCTGATCAGTCTTTTGTGATGCGCTATCCTTGGGGATTGATGCACTACTCTTTGTTTGGCTATCTAGTCTATGGTTTCCTTCCGGAGGAATTCTCAGTCAAGGTTAAGGTGCTCGGAGGGAGGCTTCGGCCTATGGTTGGGTGACGAAGGTATCGTCAATGGTAAAACGAGCACACCATCTTCTAGATATTGAGCTCATTGAGGAACTGTTGCTAGGGTTACTAGCAGGAGTAGCTTCCAAAAGCACTGCAACTAGAGTTACCAGCAGAAGCAGTTGCAGAAACCCTAAACCTCTTGTCGAGGCACCTTAAGTGACGAGATTGACCTAATCTCCGGATAGATCAGTGCGCCCTAGCCCAGCGCATCTCCTGGTACTCTCAGAAGGCCAAGACGTGAAGTTTGGATTTCTGGTCAAATCTAGGGTTTGACCAAGTCAAAAAAGCCATGACGAACTCTATGAAGTCTGAGAACAAGCTAGATGGAGCCTCTAACTTCAGAGCATGGAAGACAAGGATTGACCTCATCCTTGCTAAGAATAAAGTGCTGGATATTGTGAAAGGAAAGATCATGAAGCCAGAGTTTAAAGACGGAGAAGAGAAGGAACCGCAGAACGTTGCAGCTATGGAGAAGTTCAAAGATATTGACATCAATGCCATGAGTATCATAGTGGATTCCATAAAAGACCACTTGATACCCTACATCTCCCATCTTGACTGATCGAAGAAGATGTACGATGCCCTAACAAATCTCTTCTCAGTCAGAAACATTGGACAAGTTATGAGTCTGAAGAATGAGCTCCGTAACATGAAGATGAGTGATGATGACAACATAACATCATACTTTGTAAGAATCTCCCAGTTAAGAGATCAACTACAAGCTATTGAAGAGATCACTTCAGAGAAGGAATTGATGAACATAGTACTCAATGGTCTTCCTAAGACATGGGATGCATTTGCCGCAAGCATGAACACAAGAAAGGAATACTCGACATTTGAAGAACTTTGGACTTGTTGTGCTCAAGAAGAATCAAGGATCAATGCAAAAGAAAAACCCCAAAAGAAGTACGATGATCAAGCCTTCACAGCAAGATTCAAGAACTTCAGGAACAAAAGGAAGTTTGGTTCAAGGAGGAAGCAAAATCAAGAGAAAGACATTTCAAAAGTACAATGCTTCAACTGTCAAAAGTACAGTCACTACAAGAATCAGTGTCCCGAGCCAAAGAAAAGAAAAGAGAAACACGAAGCATCGATTGCCGAAGAAAAGGAACCTACAAAGAAGACTAAGCAGGATGGAAAAGACTTCTTCTTCTAAAAAGGTAACAACACTCTTCTTATTCCTTGTACATATCTTGTTTGCATTGTCTCTGTGCATATCTTGCATATCTATAATATGTTCCAAGAAGAACTATACCTATGGAAGAACAAACAAGATGGAAATAGATATCATTAGATAATACACATGAAAAGATGAGATACAAATCATGTGGAAACTATTAAATCAATCATGAAGAAACTCAGTAGAAGCAAAGACAGAAAGAAGTCAGCAATCGAGAGAAAATTGGAAAAAGACTTATGACATTTTGTAGAAGACAACAAGATGGAAGCGTGGACTCTGTTAGGCAAGAAAACCAATTATATATTGCAGAAGACAATAAGGATGTAGATGGAAGCATGGACTTTACCAGACGAAGGGAGCCAATCATATGCACTCTTACATGAAGCAAGGGTTAGGAGGGAGATAATCCTATGATCCATTGAAGATGATGAAATATATATATCCATGGTAGCAGCCATGAAAAACAATACGTATTCAGTTCAACCGCAGAAGAAGACTTCTTTGAAGAGAAACCTTAAAGTATTCCTGGTTGTCCATCCAGATCCGTGATCCTATGATGAAAGGTAGAAGTGGAATCTCTAGGGCATGGAATCTATAAGAAACTCCATGGACCCAAAAGTAAAAGAAAAACATGAAGAGGAACATAAGGATTCCAAGAAAGAAAGAAGAACCAGAACAACCAGTCATTCTATCAAGAATCACAAGATTACCAGCCTGATATGAACTCACTAAAAGAAATCAAGCAGAAGAACCAAAAGTCGTGATGAAGAACAGTGTACGAAAGACTTATGAATGAAAACATTACGAGATCTAGAACCAGAGGTTCTCTCAGATGGAGGGAGAAGACTATGATGATTGATTGTTCCAAGTACACCAGACTTATCTCTATATAAGTCATTATATTATCTGCAACATCCATGAGTCAAAATTCTACATCAGATGAATGCAAAGAATGTTCTCTAGAGAAATCGAATAAAGAAAGTATAAAGAGCATTCTCAAGACCTTGAGCCATACCAGAAAGATACTCCTGTATGCAGATAAGAAGATGACAACTTGGCGGAGAACCTCCAGTGCACAGCAAAAGCGTGGTGAAGATTTCCTATAACATCAAGATGACTACTTAGAAGATCAGATCTCATGATGACAAAAGAAGTACCACATGGATATGTTCCAGTTCTCCAACTATGATATACTCTATTGTTCAGATCTACATGAAGCCTTCATAGTATTCCAGACTAAAGTACAATCATTACACTATCCATGATGAAGTCCAAAAAGGAGAAAGTGATTTCTCCAATACATATCTCCACAGATGTGCAGATAAGCATACATTTTGGTAAAGCCTCTATCCAAGACGAAAGGACTTGCATACTCAAGCTAGAGCTCGTGGAAATAACTCTATTAATCGGAAGGGAAGACTCTCCAAACTAGAAGAAGGTACGCAAACATTTATTTTTGTGATTTAAATAACTCTCTAGTTAGGAGAGAGCATTTATTTGCAATTGAAAAATAGTCCATATTGGACAGATGCTTTCCTGTTCGGAAAGTGAATTGAGATTTCTGATGGACAGTGACTTCCCATTGTAGTTAACATGGGAGGCAAATTGATTGCTGATGTATCATAGACAACGACCTCCCATTATGGGGAGTGGTCTAGGACAATCATTCTTCTTGGCAGTCACTCTGAGTAGTGGTCAAGTAGAATGGTCCGCCTCGCTGGGCAGTCATTCTTTCGAAGTTCAGAGTTGTGAGTAGTTTCAAAGACTCGTCCGTTTTGGAGGTTGATGTAGGACAGACATTCCTCGAGGGTTATACATTCTCTCCAGGTTACACTTTAGTGTCGGAGGAATGGCCTAGGGTGGGGAATGGTCCGGACAGTTATTCCTAGAGGGCAGACTCATTCTCTCCAGGTTACACTTTGTTTAGTGTCAGAAGAATGGCCCAGGGTGGGGAGTAGTCTAGGCTCAGCAATCAGGGACAGTTATTCCTCGAGGGCAGACTCATT
>JASDQU010504248.1:102534-120452 GCA_032191745.1 Picea mariana | reverse complement strand
TGCTAATCCCATAAAGGATCTGATGTTTGAAACATCCTTTGGGATAGGCCATTCCATGATAGACCTGATTTTGTCAGGGTCTACCGCTACTCCTCCTTCGGAGAGAACATGGCCTAAGTAATGTATTTCTTTCTGGAAGAATTCACATTTGCTGAATTTGGCATAGAGCTGATGTTCTCTTAGCACTTGCAGTACAAGTCTAAGATGCTCTTCATGCTCTTTTCTGTTCTTGGAGTAAATTAATATATCGTCAATAAAAACAAGCACAAATTTGTCTAGGAACTTGCTGAGTACATTGTTCATCAAGCACATAAAAGTGGCAGGAGCATTGGTCAACCCAAACGACACTACCACGAACTCATAGTGACCATACCTTGTCCAGAAGGCAGTTTTATGGATGTCTTCACCCTTGATTCGGACTTGATGGTATCTCGACCTCAAATCAATCTTTGAGAAAATAGACGCACCCCCCAATTGATCGAACAGGTCATCGATCCTGGGCAAGAGGTACTTGTTCTTTATGGTTACCTTATTGAGTTGCCTATAATCTATACACAGTCTAAGGGTACCGTCCTTCTTTTTCATGAACAGGATTGGTGCTCCCCATGGAGACACGCTGGGCCGAATATAGCCCTTATCCATCATTTCTTTTAATTGCATTTTGAGTTCAACTAACTCGGGTGTGCTCATCCGGTAGGGTGTCCTAGACACCGACACCACTCCTGGTGCAAGTTCTATCGAGAAGTCTATGTCTCTTCTAGGAGGTAAACCCGGTACCTCTTCCGGAAACACATCTCTGTATTCTCTCAGGATAGGGTGATTGTCAAGGCTTGGTTTGTCACCTTCGATTGTTTTCAACACCTGTATTGCATATAGGGGACATCCCTTTCGGCAATACTTTCTCATTTGCAGAGCTGATATTTGTCTCACTGAGACAGGTTTTCGAATCCCTTGAAGGGTTATCTTTTTCCCTTCTTTACTTACACATTCTAAGGTTTTATGGTAACAGTCCAATTTGGTTTTATGGAAGGCTAGCCAGTCCATACCAATCAACAGATCATACGATCCCAAGGGTAATAAGTTAAGGGTTGTTTGGGTGGGGAATTCACCCAGCATTAATTGGCAAGCTGGTATGACCTCTGCTATCCTCCTTTTGGTGCCAGTGGCTAACTGTACCAACCATGGCTTGGTATGCTTTTGTGGCTGTAGTTTACACTTATCAACAACTTTAGGGGCTATATAACTCAAATTTGAACCAGGGTCAATTAAAACAGACACTAGATGGTTGGAAATCATACCTTCTATTTCCACTACTGAGGCTTGGTGGTCGGCTTGGTTATTATCCAAGGCTGCATAAATTTGTGGCACACTCCTGGCCACATCATTGACGGTGGTAGTTTCCTGGACGTTATAGATCTTCCGACTATTCTGTTGTCGGTATGGGCAGTCTCTCAGGAGATGTTCTTCTCTGCAACCCCAACATTTCAAAGGTTCTCTCTTTGGGTTATCAGTCTTCACTGATATGGGTCCAAAAGTTTTATTTCCACTCAAGGAGGGAAAATTCTGCTGGTGCATACTCCGAGCTACAAAGTTCATTCTTGGGTTCTTCTTGTAGTTCTTAAATCCTGGGGATTTAATTCCCTTTTTCTGAAACCTTGAACTATTCTTTTGTTTCCATCCTTCGCGAGGTTCTGCTCGATGCCCAAATTGTTCATGACAATAGGTTGCCTTTCGAATAGTGTCTTCGAGAGTCTTTGGCTCATCAAATTCAATTTTGTTCCGGTAGTCCTTGGGTAGTCCACTAATGAAGCGTTGCACCTTTGCCTTTTCCGCTTTTATATAGGGTACATACCTCAACAAATTGAGGAATTTGTTGACATATTCTTCTATAGTGAGTTGTCCCAGTTTGAGTTCATAAAACACTTTAGTCTTTTCGTCGAAATATTTTTCCGACAGATACTTCTTTCGAAAGTATTTCTCAGACAGTTCCCAAGACAGGTCCTCTTCGCGAACCCCTTTCACATTCTTAAGGTCTTCCCACCAAATGGAAGCCTTTCCGTTCAAGTTGAAGGTGGCCACTCGGGCCTTCATATTTTCTGAGAAGTCATGGACTCTGAAATACTTCTTTAGTCCAAGTAGCCAGGCCTCTGCTTCCTCTCCCTTCTTTATTTCACCGTCGAAGGAGGGTGGTTTGGCCTTTCTGAATTCTTCGAATTTTCGACCTTTGGAAGGCTTTTGCTTCTTCTGTTTCTTTCAGGAATCAGAATTGGTTCTGCTGCTAGAAGAGCCTTCTGAATCGCCAGCTTCCTTCTCAGAGGAATCACTCGACACTTGTCCTTTACCTCTAGGTGGACCTTTTTCGAGGTGCTCCTCTCAGTGTGGCCACTGATATGACCATGTTTCTGAGTTTCAGGTTCATGCTGCATTTGTCTTTGTAGATCGGATAAACTCTGCAGTAAAACTGCGTTAATTTCTGTTTGCTTGTCTTGTTCTTTCATCATCCTTTCATTGTCAGCCTTACAACTTTGTAATTCGACCATGAGGCTCCTCACGGTCTCGGCTAGATCTAGAGGGGTCCCTACTGCGTTGATAATTTCCCGCGGTTGATCTTCCGCTTGTGTGCAAAAGGAAAAACGTTGGTTGTTAGTCAATATTTATATTTATTTATAACCAGTACATAATTCATATTCTCACATGTACACACACACAATAGGGGTTTTTCATTCTTAACTTCGTCTTTTGATTAGGAAGGTTAAGACAAGGGGTTACTCTTTTTAAGAGTGTTCCGAACAGAGCTTCTGCGCAACTCGTTCATGAGCCCAAGCAGACCGAGTGTTGTAACCATGCTCTGATACCAATTTGTCACACACCCACTACGGCATAATAAAATTTTCACTTTTCCTCAAGGGACAGAATCCCCGAAGTCCTACGGGGACCTAGCGTAGGCTAGTTCTTCCCTGTTCACCTCCCTGTGACCGTGGGTTAGGACCACAGGCCAAATAAACCAGGCGCCTTTTCGTGTTTCGCGACTCAGCGATACAAGTGAGTCCAATCTTAAAGGTAGAATGGTGAGGGGGGCTCCGGAATGAAACCCTGGCCGTAAATCTAGGCGCGCAGATTCTGGCCGTCCAGATCTACCCGCCGCTTAACGACAAAGCACTAGCTCCCTTTCTTTAGTCCCTATCTCGATAGGACCACATACGCGCCTAAATGCAAGCACCTTTCACAATTCGCGACCTCGCGAGTCGAAGACCCTCGAATTTTCTTCACCAATCGTCGATACCCGAGATTCCGATATGGTATGGCCCCTCCTTATTAGCGCTCTCCACGCATGACCACCGGCTAGGGCTAACTACTAGCCTTTCTCGCAACTCGCAAGTTCGCGAGTTGAAAGGTTGAACCTCTGGGCCCTTCTTTTACAAAACCCCGAGACACGAAAGTCAGAGAAGGTTTGACTCCTTCCGGGCTTCTCGGAACTCGCAACTTCGCGACTTGAGTTGTTGGGCCTCTGTGCTCCTTTCTTACGAGAACCCGAAGTACGAGAAGTCAACAGGATGTTGACACCCGTTTCAAACGACACGTGTCCACCACCTGTCACCACTTCTCCCTCTCTCTGAGCATCTTATCGTCACGCCACCTGTCAACCACGTGGGTCCCACCAAGCGGACGTGCCACGTGTTGCACAAGCTCTCGCAACTCGCAAGCTCGTGACTTCTACGGTCTAAACTGATTCCCCTCAACCTCCGAGACCCCGATATGCGATATGGCGAGGAGGTCCTAACTCAATGGTTGCTCCTACTTCTCGCTATTCGAGACTTCGCGACTCAGGGTTTGGTCTTCCACCTCCAAACTCACGAATCCCCAATACGCGATGTATCGAGACGTCAGATCCCACGGCTGTCCTTCCTCTTTGATCAACGGCCCAGATCACATCGCGATCTCGCGACTCGGGACTTCGTGACTCCAAGAGCCTGGTCTTCCACCTCCAAACTCACGAATCCCCGATATGCGAAATGGTCAGATCTCTGCCACCTGTCCTCCAACATGGACGGTCCCGATGTCTTCGAGACTTTCGGGACGTAGTCGAGTTCACTCTCCCGCCTAAGTAAAGGTTAAGATCGACGGCTTATAAAGCTCTGATTGGTCCCTGGGATCTACGGTCGAGATCACATCGCGATCTCGCGACTCGGGACTTCGTGACTCCAAGAGCCTGGTCTTCCACCTCCAAACTCACGAATCCCTGATACGCGAAATGGTCAGATCCCTGCCACCTGTCCTCCAACATGGACGGTCTCGATGTCTTCGGGACTTTTGGGACGTAGTCGAGTTCACTCTCCCACCTAAGTAAAGGTTAAGATCGACGGCTTATAGAGCTCTGATGGGTCCCTGGGATCTACAGTCCAGGATCCCATCGCTATTTGCGAAGGCTGAAAGGGCGAGGTGTTAACGCCTACGCTCCTTCTCTAGATCCCTCGGTGTTGACAGGCTTGCGATATTCTCGAAAGGATTTCGACCGTTCATTTACCAAGCGATAGGGTATTTTCTTTCTATATTTGAACTCGCTATCCCTTCTGAGCTTGAATCACGAAGTTCAAACTCTCGGAGCTTCAGGCTCCCATAACCCCGAGACCTTAAAAAGCTACTCTTTCTTGCATAGGGGTTCCAGACCCGGATTGCATGAACCCTCAGACGGTTCTCGGGCAATTATCCCTGATCTTAATTGAGTCTCTGGTAAGGTTCAGTACGGTTACAAGGTTTATGGGGTAGTTCTCGGAAAAGAGTACTCTCAAGGGGCCTTCCCAAAATATTATGAGAAACTAAGCAAATAAGACAATTCTCAGTGGAGCGAACTCATGTCCCAGACTTAATCATTTGTGCAGAAAACAACTATGGCATGTAAGCATACACATGCATCCATTCTATCAAATCAAACGTTAGGTAAACACTTCTATTCAGAACTATTTACAAGCACATAAGACTGAACAAGCGATTATGGCATTAACTTCAAATAACACTTATCAGAAATAACACCAGAGGTGATGCAACTGCTGAGAGGGGTGCTCGTTTCCACCCAATCGTAGGCTCAGCGACTCCCAACGGATTTACCACTAGCCACCCCCGAGCTGAGACCACGATGTTGCGAGACTGCGTCTCGATTTGCCAGTGACCGAGAACGAGGGTTACTCTCCCCCTTCTCTGCTATCACTCACTCTGCATATCTCCAGAGTTCTTCCTCCCCTCGCGTCTGCCCCCTCCGCGTTTCTTCCTCACGCATTTCCCTCTTGCGAGGTTGCCTGTGGCGCGATTTCCCTCGCGGTGGTCAGGCCCGAGGCTCCTACGGATGGGCGGTTCACTTCCCCCATCCCTCATTAATTCCTGAGGAGCCATCTAGCTACCAACCTGCGAGTAATTTATTTCGGGCCAGCGAGCCGCTCTTGGTTCTCCGGGCCAGTGAAGTCCAAATACGGTACTGGTTTCGGTGGAAGTTAACGCCACCTTTCCAGGTACCTTCCACCACCTTTCTTCAGCCATCGTGGTCTCTTTTTCAGCATATCCCCTCTCAGCAGTCCTACAATATATATTCATAATATTATTCACATTCATCGACCTTTTTCACAAGGTCCATTTACATCACACATTCACATTTTTGAGTTTGCCACAGTTCTTGGCCAGTACAGTTATTTTTACAAACTGGGGGAAACAGGGTGTTACAGATAAGGAATGAATAGACAAGACACAAGATGACTCAAGACTCTCCTATGTCTCTTCAACTACCCATCCCAAAGGCTCAATGCTTCGGGAACATGACCAATGAGATCCCTATCCAAGCTCATTCTAATGATAGACACAAAGGCTTGGCATATGAAAGATAAGACACTTAGAATTTGAGACACGAATAACAATAGTGGAAAGCCACTATATTATGAAAGGAAAAACATCACAAGACATGACCACATGCTGATATAAAATGACACTTAAGCAAAGGCTGAAAAGTAAATAACTAAATTGAAAAGACACTGCAAGGGAAAGGTAAATTGTTGTCTCAAAAATCAGCAAGAAGGAAAGACTGAAATAAAATGCGGAAAGGAAAGACAACTACCCTAGACCCAAAAGTTTTTACCTCAAAAGCTGCCATGAATAAATCATCATACTCAAAGGACCAATGTAACCATGCAGCCAAATGATCAGTCCAATGAGAAAAACCAACAAAGTCAACCTTCCAAGGGGACCAATCGTGAAATCTCATATGACCCAAAGATGCCTTGATGTACTTGCTAATGAAGGCATAACTGAAGGGTGTTGGTTGAATGAAGGTTATTGCTTGAGATTTAGAACATGGTATTTCAATAGTAATAAGCATGAATGCATGAGAGTCGAAACTCTTAGAATCTACCTGTTGAAACACCTCCATCATTCTGAGCTCAACTGGATCATGATAAACTCTAATATCCAAGCTTTGATCAATCACGAGATCTTGAATAACAACCTCTGGATGCAGGATCATAGGCAAAATGTAAGGGATATCATCCTCTGGTTGTACCAAAAGTGGCTCCTCCTATTGTAATGGTATCTGATGAAGTTGTTCCTAGACCACTACTAGGATGGGCACAGATGAAATCTCCTGTTGATCCATTTCTACTTGGTTAACCTATGGTTCCTCCTCTTGACATTTTTCATCATCACTAATGAGAGGAACTAATGAACACTCTTGAGCATTCAAATCTTCACCTTCATCTTCATGGAACTTTGCATATGACTGAAGTTGTGCAACTACTGGTTCTTGATCATCTAAGACTGGTCTATCACCCTCCTGTTCATCTCTGGGAACTCGATAGGGTGCAAGTTGTGGTTCATCTTCAATAACATAGATTTCTTGCACTTATGTAACAACCAATGCTTGAAGATCATTGAGGGGAGTTACCTTCATTAATTGGTATGGGACATGGATCGGAGGAAGGTCACATGCTGCAAGGTAATTTCTTTCTAACTTGACAGCAGCAGCTTGCGCCTCCAGGTTTTGCGGGTCTTCAATCTTGATAAAATACCAAAAATTCCATCATATGCCTTAAGATAAAAGACTAAAGAAAAAACTTCGTTTAGTTGTACTGTGTTAGGAATTCTATTGTAAAACCTAGAAAAACGAGTGTTAAATTCGAAAACAGTTTCACTTTCATTCTTTTTAATAATTGAAAAGATTGTGAATAAGAAGAAAGTGTCTTGTGCATTCGCCCATCTCTCAATGAACTTCTCTTGGAAGGAATCTCATCCATCAATGGAGGCATCATGGAGGGATTTGTACCATGCTTGTGCCTCCCCCTCGAGGGTCGACACAAACATCCTCATCACCACATCCTCATGTTCCACGCCAAAATATCCACCATTATTGAAAAATCAGCCAAGTGACCCTTAGCTGATACTCCCAACTTGCTTGTGCATCGAGGCAAGCGTTTAAGAAAGTCACCTGCAGGTAAGTCATGAGGATAATATGGAAATGCAACAAAACTCAATGGGTCAAAGGCATAAAATCTCCACCCTACTTGTGGCCTCACAGCTGTGGCCATATTATTAATATGAGATTGGAACGAGTGCAAATGCTACCATACTACTAGTTCGAGATGAAAATAAAACCAAAGATGAAAATGTCGAAGATAGACTCACCATAGTGCTCGTCGAAAAGAACTTACCAAAGAATTCAATATGCTTACCAACTTGGAGAGGAGTTCCTCATGAAAGAATAGTCTTGTTCTTGAAAAAAGATATTAGAGTTTGTTCAAGCTCCGAACTAGACCTTGTGAGGGAATCAAAACCGAAAGATCTTCTTGTGTAAGTCCCTTGTGGATTCGTCCTTGTATCCTGTGGAGTTGTCAAGTGAACTAAAACAAAGTATAACAATGAAATAAAAACTCATCAAATGTTGTGTTACCAAGGCTTGTGTTCCCTGACAACGGTGCCAATTTGCTAGCACACTTTTTCACCCTCTAATCAGATCTGATATAATTAAAATCAGTGATGGAAAAGTGGCTAATTCAAGGAGAGAATGCCCCTAATTGTCATGGGAAAACCTCCTCTCTGTTCGTGCTAGTGTGTGCCAACCTTAAGGGGGAGTCCTTAGGTACCGGGCTGCTGATTTTGGATCTGATTTTCTGCAAAAACACACAAAAAACAGCAGCAAAATTGTCTTGGACAATGTGTAAACACCCCACCAAGACGTTAGGAAAAGATAGTTATGTTTCGCTATGAGCTACTAATCAATGCACAAAAGTAAGAACATAATACCGACAAGAAGGAAAATTTGATGCAAACATAACACTTGTTTATTAAAGGCTTTGCCAGAGGGTTGATTGTGCCACAGTAGACAAGTCAAGACCCGGTACAATGATTATCCTCGCACAAAGAAAGAGTAGCTAGACTAGAAGAAGAATGAGAGAAAGATAGAGAAGAAGTCTATAACCTTTAATATCTTTAGAATATCCAAGCAACATACATACTATCTTTCTCTCTTCTCTCACTCTTCTTCTAGTCTAGCTACTCTTTCTATCGCCTTTTTCTCTTTTCTCATCCTACCACCAATATCAAGGAAATATGATATTGTTATACTTCCGCCCTTTGCATGCAAGGTTCCACTAGCATCAAGAGATTTGCAATGGCCAAACATTCTAGATGTGGTAGCAAAACACCAAGGTCCAACCATACACCATGCACCCCACATCTCATGAAGCACCCCAAAATATGGTGTAAACATTTTTGGAGTAACCTTGAAAGCTAATAAGAGGGCCCTTATATATAAGTATGTTTTTTGGGGCATATTGGGGGGGGTGGTTGGTTGGGGGGAGGGTTTAGGTTTTTTGCCTAATTTTTGTTTACTTCTCCATATTTTTTCCATGGGTGGACCATGACCAGTTCATGTTGAAACATATTGAACCAACCAATTCGGTATGGAACCAATCACCAAAGTGGCTCACCCACCAATCCATCACAAATTAATGTCAAGCACATCAAAACAACCCATTCCAATTCCAATTCAGTCGATTTTAAACAATGGTTACAATTAGGCGCATTATCTATAATTACTTGACTCATTTTGAATGGTTCAACATCTATACTAATTTTCATTAACAAGTCTGCAATATTAGGTCCACGCTTAATAATTGCACAATAGTCGTGGGCGACAAGGAAGATCGCACATGTAGCCAACACACCAAGTGCATTTATTGAATGGTCCAAACTCTACCTCATGGAGGCGATTATTAGACCCACAATTCTCTATGGCTTCGAGATATGGGGGCCAAGCTTGTTACAAACAGACTGGGCTAAGCTGGAGAAGGTCCAGACCCTACTTCTCAGGTATAACATCCACTGCAATTAGACGGTTCCACAACCCATTATTCAGACATAGTTCGATGTCCAACCTTTCTGTCTCGAGGTCATCTTCTGCTTGGTCTCTTTCCTTCATAGAATTAAATCTTTCAGAGACTCTACCATTGGGAGAGCGATAACCCTACCTCACTCTTTGCTCCTCGGAGGCTCTTGCTTCGGATCACCCCTCGGGTCGTACACGTGGTTGGTTCTTAGAGGCATCACGGTTTCTACAGTCGATGACTATCTCCCTAGAGCACCTCCCCCCATTCAGTTTCTCCCTTGATGCATTGTGCCATCTCTTGCTAACTAGATAGGTACTGAATCAGGCTATCAAAGAGGACATCTACATGTTGTACATTCAGGTCACTTGAACTTCACCTTTGATGAGGCTAGGCCCGAAGATGTCCTTCTATCTAGAGCATGTTTTGGAGCTGCAGGATGGCATTGTCGTCTGCCCCCTTATACACACAGGCATTTGATGCACTCACTTAGGATCCCTCTAGGACAACTCTAAATTGGATATCATTGACTCCGGATTGAGACAAATCACCATATACCACAGTTGGATAGGATCTGTCAGATGTGCCACTTACAAGAGCCGAAGACAGAGATGCACCTCATCTTTAGGTACCCCATACACTATGAGATCAGAGGACACTACCATTGTCTCTATAGGGACTTGGGGGGATCACACTATACTTTCTTCCGGTACCAGGACTAGAGATTCCTAGCCCTCTTCATCAAGGAGATTTTGAGCCACAGATCTCAATTCCTGCATGTTATGCCCTGCTTTGGGATGACGAGGATGATCACCTCATACTTTCATCCATTAGACCGGAGCAACAAGCGACAAGTAGAGCCCCAGAGTACATCAGACAACAAATTGTTGAGACCTCGTGTCTCTCCTTAGCCTCCCCCTCGAGGAGTCGGATCGTTATCATCGAGATCGGTTCAGAGGTGTCGAACCGTACATCATTCCACACATCCCGAGAGAGCTAGAGGGATTAGATTGAGACGAATCCAGAGCGGGGTGCCTCCTGCCTGTCAGACCACCTCCCAGATTCAAATGAGCTACCATAGATCTATCCAGAGTTTCTTTCTTTCGGCCTCGAATGTTAGGAGTATACCCTTCTCCTACATCCCCCCTAGGATCATACGACCAAACTCCTAGATAGTTCCTAAGGACTCCGACAACGATCCGGTACCTAGTTCGCCCCCATTGCCCTCGACTATCAGACTTGGGAAACCTTGACAACGATTATTTTGGATCACCTCACTTTTGTCATGGTTTTATACATTTTTGAGGCTACACTACTTTAGGTTTCTTTCTTTATGTTATTCTCAACATTATCTAGGAGTTGCATTTGCACTCCCACATTGTACTCATACTTGTTGTAATCTTCAATCCCATTGCCCTACTTTTGTGGTCATTCGTTGGACATAATAAAATTATCTTATCTTATTAACAAGTCTCCAATATTAGGTTCACTCTTAATAATTGCACAATAGTCATGGGCTACAAGGAAGATCGCACATGTAGCCAACACGTAAAGTACATTTATCGATGTTGGTTTTTAACATTTGTCCAACCATCAGATATAATGGATATCCCATGTTCGCCCCACTGATTTATAGACTATCGTAGACCTTTCTAGATTTTTGTTTTTCCTTGCCTGGTAACACAATTCTAGCTTTCTCATACTCAGGGCTCTTGTATCTAGGGGCATTGTTGATGGCCCTAACCATCTCATGCCAATAGGGCGAGCAAAGAACATTGAATAGTATACCATATGAATAGAGAAACCATAACACTTCCACATTCATGTCATTATACCACCGATATGAAGGAAATATACCATTGTTCTACTTCCATCCCCACATGCGAGGTTCCACTAACATCAAGAGATTTGCAATGGCCAAATATTCTAGATGCGGCAGCAGATGGAACCTTTTGTTTTCACCATACTTTGTGTTTCTTCCTCTTCCTTGATGTATTTTTCTCTATCTTCCTTTAATACTAAGGTGCAAGTTTTTATTCCCATGGAGTTGGGTCTTGAACCTAGCCATACCCCACAAAAATGCTTCCTCACACAGGTCTATATATCAGTGTAATGTTTGCTCTCATTGCAATCATAGTTGTATATCAATTTAGTGGTTTTACCCCCTCTTCCCCACCTCAACTTTTGTCACATACTTCCACAATGGTGTTATCAGATTTTTGCTTATATCTTTGCCTTCACTTCCACCTATATCCCGTTCTACTTTTCCTCATCTTCATCGAATGGGTTATTGTGAACATTCTTATTACGAAAAACTGAACCACACCAAGTCTTTGAAAAGAAAAACCTGAAATGAGAGGGAAGAAAGAATACAAAAGAGTTGGAAAGGAGAACAAATAAACAACACCAAGAAAAAAACAATAGAGCATAGGCTTAGAGCTTACCTCTTCAATTTTTTAACAGCAGTAGAATGTCCGTGTTAGACTTCAATCCCTCCTCCAGGCTCTCTCAAACTTGCTCTCCTAAAAAACCGGTACTTTTCCCACTCAAAATCATAACCAGCGATGAGTGAAAAGAAAACCACGGCATCTACAGAATCACCATGTCACTGAGTTCCCAGTGTTGGGGGAGCGATGTTGGAGCATTGAGGGAACAAGGTCAAAATGCAATTCAGAGCACAAACCAAACAGTGGCAAGGAGAATGTGTTCTTGTCCTAGAGAACACTCCTGCCTCACTCCCATAAGGAGAAAGCTGTAGGAGCAAGTGCAATAGTGGGGAGGGGAGGGGGGCGCTCTTTAGCATCCCTGGTCACTAAATTTTCTATGTTCAAATCAAAAGGGATAAGAAAGTCATGAGCAAACAAAAGAGTATATGAATCAGTCTGCAACAATACGTCATAAGATTCCATAACAGGATCCTTCACAAATTTGCATCCAAGAAGGGTACTACACTAAATGAGTAGAAAATTAAACTAGGAAGGAAACTTTACTGAATTGATCCTTAATATTATTATAATCTAATTTTTGAATATGAAGAATGAGTCCCATTAGGTGGTGTCAACAAAAAGGCAGCAATGTATTGATGTTAATTGAATAACCTTGGTACATAAAATAGTATACTGACTACTTAAATACACTACAATTTCTTACTCCAATTTAGGACTGAAATATTCATAATGGACAATATGCAGTGGACTAAAGCTCAAACAGAAACCGCGTAGCTTTCATCCAGTAACCGATATCAGCAGTGCATGTCAGTAACCGATATACCTGTAATAACTTGGCCAGACAGTTGACCTGGAGATCTCATGAATGCCTTGTAAGTGGTATGTTTCCAGGGTTTAGAAACAGAACATGCAGGCAAACCAAAATCCTTTGTTTTTGTGGATTCTTTACATTCTGGAATCTGGCAAGTCATAAAATGCTTTGATTAGTTTGTGATAATAAATGTAAGACCTTAAATGACAGCATCCTCATGAAACATGAGCCTGGATATTCTATAAATTCATTTGTTTCTAGAGCATCACATTTTTACCTCTGAAAAGTTGACACACTTGCTGTCCTTAAAATCTTTATGGAGTTTTGAATATCTCTCTATCCATTTAGAATTTGTCAAATCCGTTACTATTAGAAGTTGTTGATAAAGGCGTTCTACTTGAGGGCTCAACCTAGACCCATAAGTCCCAAACATGCCTTCGGAAAGTAAGTGCTGAAAGTTGGATAAAGCCCCCTTGAATTGGCCACTGTTAAACATGCATTTCAAGCTAGAAAAACAAGCCCGCGACATGATTAAATTTCCAGATAAATATAATTCAAGGATACTAAAGACTTAAAAACATAATGTAATGTGCCTACATCTCTTGTAGTAGAATGTAAATAGTAGGTGAGGCATTCAAAGTAATATCAGTTCTAACAGAAAAGGAGTATTTGCAAATTGCAAGAGAAAATATGAGAAAGGCAGAGAAAACATGGAAGAATCCTGAATGCTACACGCTAGGAAAAGAAGATGACATAAGGACTAACCTCTCTGGATTTCCAGAATGATCGACAGAAGAAAGATATTTCACCAGATGCCTTTGTTCTTCTTCATTTAAGAGTCCCATAAATGTATCAAAGTTTACAATATCCTATAATTTATGAATAACTGCAAACATGTCAGAATGTAGAAAACCAAGTTCTCTACAAGCATAATGACAACAAGCAACCCCACTTGCTAACATTAAGGCTTAACTCGCTAATACCTATTTTCCATACCTCATATTATTCCTCATATTAATGAATACGAAGGCTAAAAGAGAATAATCTCTAAAGGTTATAGATAATATTATTAAAATCTTGCTGGGCTAGTAGCTAAGTTTCAGTAGCTAATATTTTATTCAACAGGCAATCGCAACAACAAAGTCTTACCTCTAGTTCAATAGATATTAAAGGCGAATGGCAACTTTGGAGTAGTCTTTTCCTGTAAGATCAAGTGATCAACACAAACAAGCAAAAAAAAACAAAATAAGAAAGAGAAATAAAATTTAAAGACTGTTTCAGACCATTTAACAACCTTCAGTTCTAAAATGATATGTCCCTTTTAATGCTAATTAACATAAATCAGTGCAATTTAATAGGGCACAAATAAAACAGAAAAAATGTCCTAAACAGTAACTACACAATGTTTAACTTACAGCTCTTTCATTTCCATCCATCTTTCAGATCCAGTTATATCATCACCCCATATCTGTACACGAGTGTCCACTGCCCCAGAATAAGCCTGAGTTGAAACATCAAATTTACTGTATCCTTTATTGTCTATTAAAAGTGAACTTGCTTCTGACTCTTCTTCTCTTGTAGCTGAATGTGGCTGCCTAATAAATACACCACCAAGACCTATCTCAGGAGTAACCATCTGATCCTTGCATTCATAAAGCAGATCATCATCTGAGGAACTTGACTGGTATGACAAATCTTGCCCTTGTGAAACTTGCACGCTTTTAGTAAGATTTTCAAGAGATGATGGCCGCTGGCGAAACATGCAAGTACGTTTTTTCCTTGAGGGTACAGGAGAATCCCATGCAACTGCATAATTTAAACAAATTTAATAACAGGAAACCAGAAAATTGAAATATTACAAACCTTAGGCAAAAGCAATAAAGGACTAGCATATGCATTAATGGAGGGCATCTGCAAGTCAGCCTTGACAAAGCATAGATAGTAAATAGAATTTCAAAACATAGACATGGTATGGAAACGGACCTTCTGTGAATCAATGGCATGGCATTGCAGTTCCTTTATATGATAATTCATTAAAAGCAGAATTATGAAACTGTTATAACCAATGTTTTACAACTCAGACTCGGCCTCGGAATCAGCCAAGGGTCAACTCGGACTCGAATCAGACCAGTTTGAATTTAATGACTCGGTTTACTAAAAAATACATAAAATATTTAAACTTTAATGAAAAAAAAATATTTTAAAGACTCCAAACCATTAGAGACAAAATATGCAAAGTCTGCTCATGTATATACCATATAAGGGTGAATATATCAAAATGGCACCAAGTCCAATAGATATCAGAAACAAAATACATAATCAATGAGGCTCTAAATGGCCTCTAGTGTCCAAAAAATATGCTACAAGCTACTTTCCTACTACAAATCACTGATCAACATGATCAATCATCAAACTCATCACCACTACTAGAAATGGGATCCTCGGCATGAGCTACAAGAGCATCCTCTGGCTCGGAGTCTTTGAATTCGTCAAACTCTTCAAGGACATCAGCAACTGTTCAATGAGAGAGGTGTAAGACAAATAGAGGTGGGGGTGGGGTCTCTATATAGTTTGTTTTTAGGGTTTAGGGTGATAGGATTTAGGGTTTAGGTAGATTTTTTTTTAAATTTAACTTTTCCTAAAAATCTGCGTTGCAGACTTGCAGTGAGAAAGATGACCAACTCGGCCAGGTATGTACGAACTCGACCGAATTGGACCAGTTCGTTCCGAACTGGCCAGGTCATGCATTGACTCAGCCAGTTTGATACAAAACCAGTCCCCGAACCGAGCAAAAAGCCAAGTTCACTCAGTTTATGGTCAACTTGGTCAACTCGGCCAAGTCCAAGTCTGTGTTGACCGAGTTAAAAACAATAGTTACAACCAAGTCACTAAACAGAGACAACTAAAATTAGTACTGGATGTTGGTTGTAGTGATAACTATTAAGACTCGAAAAGCTTATTCCATTGGTTTAATAATGAAAAACTAGGCCAAGAAATCAACCAAGACATTTTGGAAGTTTTTCTTAATGGGAAAGATAGAGACTTCATCAATACAATCTTGTCATGTTTTTCTCCTTATTCGAACTCATTCGAAGATATTGAACCATACAGAATTGTCTAAACTTTGGAAACCCTTTAATCATCAATTGAGAAGCTCAATCATCTGAGTGAAAACTATAAAATTTGCAGATGACAAGAGAGTCAGACTAAAGAGCTGTTACATGAACACAACAGAACCATCTGCCAGTAGTGTTCCAAAGATCACATAATACATACCTTAGATAATTAGAAAAATAGAGCTCTCCTTATGCTAAAGGAACAATGAAGTCTACCAAGACCTCATGCATCTATACCATTGAGCAATGTCTATATACAAGCTTGAAATTATTGGATTGCAAAGTCCCACTAGGTCATTTAGTCAGGTACAAGTGGACCATAGCATATGCTCACATGCCAACAATGCACGTATGCCCCCAATGTTTCCTTCTTAAGACAACAAAAGAAATCTCAACCATGCTATGTAGGTTCGACTTAGTGGATTTACCTCCCTCCCCAGAGACATATACGTGGCAGTTTGTTATTTCCCCCTTATTTCATCTCAGTTTGCTATGGACAGTGACTTAGATGGAGACCCCTATTTAGACCTATACGCTACTCGACAATGGGGGATGTCATCTTACTGGGCGACTTTAATGCTTGTACCAGGGCTCTCTATATTCCTCTCCATGATCGCTTAGAGGACATGTTTTGCATTAAGGAAACATACATAGATTCAGTAGGACTCTAGCAGTCATCTGATCATGTCCTTGGGCCTCTTACAGGCTATGGCAAAACGTCTTGCAGCTCAATGAATCCCATGAGCTATTGATCCTAAACGACCTCCCCTGCTTCCCAAACTCTCGCTTCTTCACTTGCCGACTTCACAGTGGAGGTGTGAGTGTAGTAGACGATGTCTTGCCCAATCAAGTTCTACTCCCCTTCATTAACCATTCCTCAGAGACTCCCATCACCTTAGCCAACCACGCTCTTCTATATTTCTTTCTTCAAGCCGATACCCCCCCTCCTTCTGGCCCACCTTGGACCACCTTTTTCTTTGATGAGGGTGATCTTGACATCTTTACTTCTCATCTCCGCCAGATGCTCCCATCTAAGTCCCACTTCTCATGCCTCGATTCTGCCAATACCAAATACACCTGTCTTTCATCCACCATTTGGGAAGCTACTCTTCAGTCTTACACCAATTACAGTATATCCACCTCACCTTCCTTAAAAGCTCGATCCTATCCCATGAACAAGTGGTATGAAAATGAATGTAAAATCATCCACAACCAACTTCAACATACCTTCACTCACACTCACCCTTCCTACCCCCATCTCAAGGCATCTTGTTGTCGCCTTCTCTACCAAAAGAAGCGCCTCTTCATTTCCCAAAGGAGACGTGAGTTGTGTGCTTCCCTTATCCGTTCCCCTAAAAGCTTCTGGCGCACCTTCTTTCCTCGCCACTCTCCTCTTGCTCCTAATCCAAAATCCATGCTTACCATACCTCCTCCCTTTATGATGTCCCTGGGCAACCCCTATTCCAGGTAACCTCTCCCCACTTTCTTGCCACTTATTCTCATACCAAGATATCCAAGAGGCCGTTTGGATGATGAACACTAGCAAAGCAACCTCGAGTCAGCGAGGGCTATAGGTCCTTGGCCCTCCTTGAGAGGCAATGTTTCTGAAACCATTTCCAGGACATATCATCCAAGATGTCACTCATGGACACTCTTGTACGGCCCACAATTCTAGATGGTTTTGAGGTTTGGGGGCCTGGTTTACTTGAGTCTAATTGGTCTTTGGTAAAGAGAGTACAAATCATCCTCCTTCGCCGCATCATCAGATGTAAACAAACAATCCCTCAACCCATCGTGCTTGCAGAGTTTGGTGCTCACTCCTTTCGGCTTGAGACAATGTTCGGTCTCATCTCATTCCTACACCGCATTCAAAGTTTCACTGATATAGCGAAGGGACGAGACAGGTATCCATACTTAGCCTACTACTTATAAGATTCCATTACATCAACTAGTTCTCTAGTTCGCTCTCGATGTTGGTGTGTCGAGGTCTCGAATCTACTAGCATCTACTTGTATTATGATGGATTCATTCCCTCTGTTTAGATATTCCCTGAATGCACCCAACCACCTCTTGTTAATGTTTTATGCTGATATTATAGTTCTTTGCATTTCATAAAGATAAGAGCATAATAAGCACAAGATCACTGAGAAATACACATCCACAATAGACACAGCATTTATCCTGG
>JASDQU010504248.1:78954-102434 GCA_032191745.1 Picea mariana | reverse complement strand
CAACTAGGGTATGATTATGCTTCTTCATGAATTTGTAAGTGTTTTCTCATCAAAACTTCTTGAATGAATGGTTGTTGATTAAATATCTTGCATGCATAGTTACTTTGTTATTATTTGCTTAATCTTTAAAACCCTAGGGAGCCAACACACAAGTCGGTTGTGGCTTCATGTCCCCATGGTAAAAGCTTATAGCCATTTGATTAGAGAAGGTTTAGCCTAGCCATAGCTACACTAGCCATGCTCTTTTCTTGAGTTAGTTTTGAACATAAATTGAAGAAAGAAGGCGTTCTAGGCCTAATTTATTTTACACCTAGGGTTTACTTCTAGGGTTTTGAAAAGCCTTGTCTTTGAACAACACTTTTCAGCCATAGATTTGTGTTTATAAGCTAGCCGTTTTGCCAAAAGAGTCTTAAGGAAAGAATAAGGAGCCTTAGGCCTAGCCTTAGCTACACCTAATTAAGTCTTCTCTTCTTAGGGTTTTGGATCTAGTGGCCCTGCCATAGCAGCACCATTAGACTAAGTCCTCTTGTCCTTAGGCTTAAATTTCTCCAAGCCATTAGTTTCACTCCAATTGACTCCATTAACCCAAGGCACTAGTCTAGAAGTATAACTTTGAGCTTGCTTGTGCTTAAACTCTCTTTCAAAAACTCTTTAATTTGAAACCCTAAACTAACCTAGCGTCTAGACTAACCCTAATGATGATGACGTCTTGCTGATTTTAGACTTGTGTTTGGATAAAAAATTGCGGCTTAGTCATCTCTTTGTAGCCATAGAGGATTTGAGTACTTTCATTGGTTGATTTAGTCAAAACGTCTACCTCTTGGCTAGCTAACCCTAACCTTTAAAACAGCAATAATATAGGTGACATCACACTCTTGTTTGATCTCTTGTTTGGCCTGAAACATTGTGACATTTGTCATCTATTTGATAAGTCTTTGAGTAGTTGATTGCATCAATAAGTTTCTTTGACAAAACGTCCTACTCATTGTCGTCATTATTGACCTATTAATAGGGCTGACGTCACCCTTTGCAGCAGCAACATTATTTGTGACGTCAAGCCTCTCTTTGACTCTTATTTGAGTATAAACCTTTGTGTCTTGGTTGGCTTTGAAGTGTTGATTATTGTCTTTGGCCTCTTGTGTAAAACGTTCACTTTCTTGCCTTCCAAAATTGACCTAATTCTGCAATTGTGACGCAGCAATATTATATATGTATGAGCAAATTTGCATTGTGATATAACAAGGATTAATTGTGTACATTGAATGCCCTTATCTCTTATGTATTTATTGAAGAAGTGATATAAGTCATTTGTCTTTGTTTAGCAATCATTGACTTCGTCAATAATTACAATTACCATTGCTCATATATATGTTGAAGATAGTCATTAATTCTTGAAGTACTAACCACTGCAGCACATTTTAGTTTTATTTGTCTTGTCTCGCAAACAGGTGCCCTTATCAGTGGAATATCTTCTTTGACTATCTCCTCCTTGGCAGTAATCTGTGAAAGGGAATCATTATCTTGATCCATTAACCCTTTAGCCCTTTTAGAAACCCAGATTACGAGGGACGTCTCCCTTGGACTAGCCATCCTAAATAGAAAGAGCTCCCCATCGAGGTGACAGTGGGTGGGGAAGCTCCTGTTACGCCAGTTTGAAGCCTTGACTCAAGCTAACCTAAACCCGTCCTACAAACTGTGCGATAACAGGAGGAAAAACACGAAACACTTTTTATATACATCTTGAATATTACATCCACAGGAAGCACCAACTGGAAGGAGGTATCAACCCTATGTTTACAGCCTCCAACCTGAAGGAAGCTACAACTCCCTAAATTCTCCATCTCCATCTGGAAGGAGGCTCCAACCCCCTAGTTTACAGGGTCCAACTTAAACGAAGCTCCAACTCCCTAGATTCTCCAACTCCAATTGGAAGGAGGCTCCAATCCCCTTGTTTACAGGCACCAACCTTAAGGAAGCTCCAACTCCCTAGATTCTCCAGCTCCAACTGGAAGGAGGCCCCAACCCCCTTGTTTACATGCACCAACCTGAAGGAAGCTCCAACCCCCTTTCCTTGCCCCTTCCTTCCTCTCGAAAATATAAATGAGAGAATCAACCTGTCACTATTACTGTCACTGATATTGATACATCATCATCATCAAAACTGGTTCAACCCAACAACCTTATAAAGCTTATGCCAAGATCTCCAAGAATATCCTCCAAATCATATACCCAATATCACCAAGATATGCATCAAACCATGTGCCAAGACCTCCAAGACATGCCTCAAGCATGTGCCAAAACCTCCAAGATATGCCTTAAAACATATGCCAAAATATCCAAGATATACCTCAAACCATGTGCCAAAGTATCCAAGATATACCTCAAATCATGTGCTAAACCATCCAAGATATGCCTCAAAGCATATGCCATAACCTCCAAGATATGCGTCAAGCATATACCATAACCTCCAAGATATGCCTCAAAGCATGTGCCATAACCTCCAAGAAATGCCTCAAGCATATACCAAATCTCCAAGATACAAGCCTCAAAACATAGAGAAAAACATACCTTTCAACATCTGAAAACCTGGTGCATGAGATCATAAATCATCAAACCTTCCTAAACTTCAGCATCAAGAGAATAACACCTCCTTCAAACTTTTCCTCAGCCTCACAGGACTAGACTGAGCAACAAGTGGGGCTTCGCATGACAATACCGGGACAACTAGTGGGGCCCTCGCAAGACACCCTATGCTTGACCCGCGAGGGTCTACTCAAATAGAGTTTTTTGAAAACCCTTCTCCAATCTGTGGCTCCGAACACTCCCTCCTTCGCACAACTCCCCTACTTCACTTCCGCTAAGAAATCACATCCTTGCTTGCTGATAAAATGAGAGGTTCTTGATGTGTATTTATACCCTTCCAAGTAACTTCTTTACTTGATCCTTGAGCCGACTTGTAACTTCTTGTTTGCAACAACTTTTCTCCTTTACTTGACTTTAGGGCTAGGTTGAAATTTCTTTGACCTTAGATCCGAGGCTTTTTTACCATACTTTGGGGCTTCATCTTTAAGAAGCCATAACTTCTCAACCATGAGGAACCACGTGGCGTGCCACCTATCGTTGGAAACGACATGTCGAGGACTATCAATCTATGATGGTTCTGAATGCATTTGCAATGTCCTTAATGTTCGTTTTCTTCAATTAACTTCGGGCTTCATGACTACGCCTCCAAGGCTTCTTAACCACTTAACCATATTTCCAGGGCTTCTTGTAGACTTCTTCAAAGCGTCTTCCCATAAGGGCCATGCTTAACGCTATACCATAAGGGGACCACTTTGGAGACTTCTTCAAATACACCCATCACTTCTAGAGGCTTTTAGACTTCTTCTAGGGTTGACATCAATGACAACCAAATTTCCAATAATATTAAGTCATAATTCTTATGACAAACCAGGGGAAAACAAGGTGTTACATTGAGACTGAGGAGCACTTCATTTTCCATTGTCCGATTTACTACAAGATCCGAGAATGGTTCCACTGTCTTTTCAGAGAGCTACAGATGCTTGGCAATTTCTTTCGATAACCTAACCAAAGATACCTGGCCTTATACATGCAGGAGGCCCTCTGTCTCCACTCTTTTATCCTCCAACCACATCCACATCCTATATCATCTCCCACCCAATGGATTACTTCTTTTTTTACAATGCTCTCGACTAAGGGCACCAAGCGGTAGTTAGATAGAGATGACTCCAAGTTAGTGAGGACATGGAGCACTATTTCTACCTCTGTGAGACCCCACCAGCATCGCCAAACCAAACCTCATATTAGTAGGTAGACTAGTTGCCTGATGATATCTTCCAAACCATAGTGACGCGATCTTCCTTCCAGACAACAACACAACACTCATTCCAACATCTCTTCCAATTCCTCTTCCGAACAAACATCTATTTTGAGTTTTCTCCATTCGGCCTCAGATGGTAGGAGAGATGGTTCTAGTAGACCAGGGTAACCAGGGTAGCCTTTTACCACTAGCGACATAAAATATAGATCCTTGTACATCTCTCTCTTGGATCGTCTCTCCATCTCTGGAGTTAGCTTTGTAGGTTTTAGATCATACTTTTATTCTATTTTTACTTCCTACTTTCTTTTATATAGGAGTCGCTCTAGTACTCCCACTTTGTATAGACATCATTGTACCCAATGGTCCCATTGAGCTACTTTAGTGGTCACTTGTCAAACATTAATACATTTATCTTATCTTATCTTATGCCATATAAATTGGCAGAGCCAAGCCTCAACCTAAGTTACCGTGCAAATGTGGACAACATTCAGATGCAGATTGGGTGATGATGTGGGTATGGATGTGCATGCAGGGAACATTTACAATTCCGAGATTTGGCTTTGAGCTTTTCAAAAGATAAATCAACATAAAAAATATATATGCAATTCATATGTGCTATTATAATATTTTTCATTGGTCAAAGCACGTTGTTGTTATATCCCCCACTAGTGTACAATTCCCCCAAGTGACATGTTTAACTTTGCCCCTTGTGAGCCTGCGTGCCATACAAGGGGGCCATTGAATAGCGGAAGCCATCATGAATGTTAAGTCAGGCCAATGGCTAAATGCCATTAAGTGCTAAACTGTGTCCCAACCCCTAATAGGTGGYAGATAATTGGCACATTCAAGTCTAAAGGAAGAATCCTAAAGAATTTTGTACTCATTCAATGTTTTTTAATGTATTATCAAACCTTAAGAACATAAAATACTATGTTGCACGGGGACCCATCCCCCCAAAAAAACCCACGTACCCGTCGTTCCCACGTTTTAGAGACTTGGCGACCCTTAGGAAACTTACCCAAATTGTTGGGGACTCCATCGGGGACTCAAGGACTTGTTGGCTGTCCTCAAGACGTTCCGGACAGATTTCAGGGACATTTCAAACAGATTTCGGGGATGTTCTCGAGAGATTTCAGGGATTTTTGGGCAGATTTCAGGGATATTCCGGACATATATCTTTAGTCTTGACCATCATGGAAATTGATGATTGGACAATAAGACCATTTTTCCCATCCATTATTTTTGTATTGCATTGAATCTAAATCTGTTGTAAAAGTTGCAACTCAAAACATGGGTTTTGTATGATGGGTTTCGATTTGGGTTTTTGGTGATTTAAATATTGTATTTTCAGCAACAACGCGTTACAACAAACAAAGCTTTCGTGTCAAAAAAACAGGAAATGCAACATTTTAAAGGGATGATCCTTGTGGTCACTGCTATTGATCTTCTCATTTTTTGGTCGTCTTCACTTTTACATATTGTACATGGTTCTCCAGGAGTCATTAAAGTCTAGTGCTTCCACCATCCCAACCTCAAGCATTGTGAAAACAATGAGATAGTAGTGACTTCCATTGGGTACTAAATGTTTGAATAAATTCATATTCAATCGCATTCTTAATCTGAAATATGAATCTAATCTCTTTACAGAACCAAAGTGTTTTATAGTGGTTTTCAATTCAACCATAAAAATCTGCAAAACCTATTGAGAAGGGAATGCCTTTTATAGTTCTCACATAAGTTTCCTAACGCTAAACTGCATTTTTCTCTTGTCTAGCAGCCAATAATGAAATGTCACTCGGCCCTTTTCTAAATTGCTTGAGCTTTTTCAGAATTGGCAAGTGTAAGGGCTGTGCATAATACTATATAGTATAGTTTGTTATGCTTACAAGCTTGAAGCAACTACAAATGTTATGGTGAATTTTAAAATTTTAATATTTTTTAATATATATATTATTGTCATCCCCAACCCACCGTCCCCTGAAAAATTTGGGGGTGCACTCTAGCCGTCTCAGGGACACGTCCCCCTGTCCCCACCGTTCCCCCGTCCCGAAAACCAATGCAACATAGATAAAATATATAATATTATACCACTTTTGTGGGATTTATACTAATATAATGTGTGGGTATCAAGGTGCCCATTTGTGTGTGTCCTTAAAACTTTTACTATTATAATACTTAATGTTTAGGTCTCTACACTATCAAAAAGTCTATATAGATTTATGTTCTCAAAGCATGTATTTTTTTATTTTCCTAGCAAGAATTGTTATCATGTCTAGATATATTTCATAGTGTTTAAGACTATTTGTCTTATGTCTTTGAGGGTTAATACGATTATTTTATATATGTGTATGTTACATCATTAACAAAATTATTTGCATGTATTTGGCCTTAAAGTTCAAAATCTCACCAAGGCACTTATTGAACTCCATAGCTCTTTGTATAAAAGGTGTGGGGCTTTTAGTTAAAAATTGTAACTTACAATGTCAGAGAAGAATAGGGGGTTATGCCTTTCTTATCTGACAAATAGATAGTGTTATCACAAGATTTGTACTTGTGCAAAACCTTCCACAAGGTGTCAAACTTGTATAACAACTAGAAGCACTTGTCACTATCACCTAGGCAAGTACCTCCCTTGTTTTAGTGAAGGAAAGAGGTCCAACACAAGGGAGGCTTCCCTAGTGACCTTAAAGGATGTTATAGCAAGCTAAGGCAACTCTATAACCCCCCTATCTTACTCACTCAACAAGTTAGGCTAGGTCTAGGGAAGATGAAGGGTAGAATTAGTTTGAAAAAGGTAATTGATTAACCTGTGCGAACTAGATATCAAATAAAACCAATTGTTGTTGTAAAATTGCAGCAGTAAACCAATCTATATCAGCAATAAGTAATTTGCAACAGCAGCAACAAAATCATCCCATAAAATTAGCAATTATATCTTAGAATTTATCCCTCAACAAGTAGAATAATATCCAATTGCTAAACAATGATTCTGAGCAAGTTTTGTCACAATATTAAGTAAATATTCAGCAATTTATACAAGCCCTAATGGCTGTAGCATTCAATTTATGACAGAAGCAAGATCATCAATGATTATTCAAAGCATTGGGGTATAATTAGCTTGCCAATGATGTCATAAAACCAAACTAAGAGGGAGTTTTGAGAGTGTGTTCTAACTAATACTAGGGTTTCAACCATCACTTGCAATCAATAAGACTAGTGTCGTTTTCTCTTTCCTTGGGCAAATGGAGTCAAGGCACACACCATGAAGATTGCTAGAGGCAAGAGAGGTGTGAAGATCAAACTAGGGCATATACCCTCACAAACCCTAGCCCAAACTTCTTGAAAAAAAACCCTAGGGCATATACCCTCATAAACCCTAGGTGTCGTTTTCTTCTCTAGCTTCCAGCAACAAGGTCTTAATTGAACTAGGTCAAACCCTAGGGGGATAAACCATCTTAATCCCTAGGACTTGAACTAGCTAAGACAAAACCCTAGGGTATAAACACTCTTAAGCCCTAGAACAAGTCTTAAATGCTTCAACAAGATAAGATAAATGAACATAGGGAGGGGGATAAACAATCTTAATCCCTCCTAGTGTTTCTAGCATACAAGGTAACATGCAAATATTAACCATCTAAAAGAGCATCCACCAAAATACACCACACACAAGCGTGAACCTTGAAGAAGATCACTTACTAGGTCAAGTGTTATGCATGAAGACACCCTAACTCGACACTTCATCCATTAAACAAGAGAAAAGCATCCAACAAGATCCTCCTTCAAAAGGTGCACACAAGTACTCCAAGCAAACAAGAGAGAAAAAAAGACATGTAGTGGTGTTTCTCACAAGTGTGAGAGTGATGATTGATAAGTTTGAGTGCTCCCTCTATTTATATGAGGTAACCAAGCACTATTGTCCACAATAATGAAGTAAAATGACAATAATCAATGATGCAAGGTGGCGCCAACCCCTCAAATAGCCTCTAAAATGATGATACATGCAAATACATCAAACTAGGGCCACAGTGTGGTGACGTCAAGCTCCTAAAGGGTGGAGAGAGCCTCTCAAGGCCACGTGTCATCGTCATATGGTGCAAGCAAGGTGGAAGATCCTCATCAACTGCATGACACATCTCATCCATCAAATGGTGTCTAATGGCAAACAAGCGCCAACATCATCAACAACCCCTAGAACATGACGTCGTCATCAATAGCCCAGTGTCCAAGTGGAATGACCATGCATCACCTCTCTAAGTGGTGTCCAAGCATAATCAAGTGCAATATCCTCCATCAAATGTTTAATAAGGTATGGGTGCACTGTCCAAGGTGTGGGCTTTCTACCCATTTGTCTGCCATCATGACCATATCTGTCAAATGAGAGCTTATTTGACCATCGTCCAAGGTCCAGAAGGTGTGGGAGGATGTCTCTGAAGGGGGTGAAAGTACCAATGTGCACAACTTCATGGGGTGAAAGTACCAAAACATCCTCCAAAGAACATGTTAGGTGCACTCAAGTCATTCAAGACCATGGAATCAAGTAGAACCAACAATGACAAGTTGCAGTAGTCCTAGGCAGCATATAAAGAAAGTCGTTATGTAATACAAAAGCCACATGAACAACTCTCATTGGGTATCCCCTTCAAACTTCACACAAGCCCAAGACTTTATGCAATTTAGCAAGTTTAGGTATGAGAGGGCCAACAAAGGAACCTATTAAGTGTGTCAGTACCAAAGTAGAGAGATATTTCCCAGCAGAACCAATCAAAGATATGTAATGAGTATGAGGTGGTCATGGGATTTACTTCTAGGCATCGGGTCATTAACATGCAAGACAATGTATGGACTCACCTCCATGAATGCCTTTGTAGAGGGTGCACTTGGCGATTGAGTTACCTTTCCTTGGTGCTTTTTGCATTCCGAACCCCTTCTTTTTACCTCTTGCTTTTACTTTTTATGATTTGTGAGTCCCCTTAAAAAGGTTTCAAGCATAACACTTCCTTTGTTGTTTATTTGGGATATATTCAAGTCCTTTTTGATAGATGAATGTGTTTATTTGCATTAGGACTAGGGGCGATCACCATTAGAGGGGGTAGAGCTCAGTTGTGGACTCATGGCTTATAATTGTCCTTGTTATCCCATTTCTTTCTACCTCCAGGCCTTTAGCACCTTCTTCTCATAAGAGAATGAGGTACATGCCTTTTTGGTGTACATGTAACCACATTACCCAAAAAGGTGGGAGTATGGAAGGATCAAGGATAAAAAGTGACAAATATGATCAGGAATGGTACGTTACCTCTTTCAAGGAACCACGAGTAGTACGCCTTTTCCCTAGGAGTGACAACACGAGACTAGGATGCCCAGGATGGCCACCAAGGTGAAACAAGGGAAAAAGCATAACTTCTAGGCTCATGATTCATTATCAAACTTCAACCTATCATTGTTACTCAAATGCCCAATGCATTAAATATGACACTTTACATGAAACAAGGACTAATGTACCTCATAATGTGTCGGGCACCCTCTCCCAATGAGCTTTGTTGTTTGAGTGTGATGAGTTGTGCTAGTGAGGTAGAGGCATCTAAGGGGTTGTTGGCCTAAACTCTGTAGACATGTTGATCATCATGATTGTCGGGATCCATGTCTTTGTTGCGGGCCATGAGACATGAACTCCTCTAGTTACCCCTAAGTGAGAGGGGGTAACAGATAGGATCCTAATTCACCCCATTTCACCCACCCCCTATACATAATTCAAGCCAGAAAGCTTAATACTTCAAATATATATATAAATCAGCCTAAAAGGTTGTCTTATCAAGTACTACTTGAAGGAAGGTGGGTGATTATTCCGAGATAGCCTTGAAAGGTAGGTTGTTCTTACCTAAGGCAAGGTCAACCCTAAGCTCCGTTTGGGTAAGGATCACCCACCACTATTCTTCTTCCTTCCGAGACCCATCAAATGAAATTTCCAACTAAAAGAAGAACTTATTATGCCACAATGTCTATATGGGGGGCAAAACTCCCAATAGAGATCACAAACAAGCAATAACGAGCTTTACTAGCAAGCAAACCGACTCAAAAACTTGAGAAAAAAACCCGGTAAAATGGTCACTAACAGAAGGCAAAGCGAGACCCTTAAATTTCCTTTAAACAATCTCATTCAAGAAAAAAAATTGTCTTGAAACAATTAGCTTTAAAAATTTATCTTTAAACATTAAGAATTGGATAGAAAATAACTGAAGGCGGAAAGAGCGAGTGGACTCATTTTTCTACAAAAGAGGCCAATGCAAGTCAAATACAAAAGCATGGCAAAAGGAGATGGTTTTTGATGAAGGACCATATCATTTTAACAAAATTGGGCTATTCATAAATTATTGAGACATAGAGTTTAGCCCAACTTAGGCTCTTTCAATGACCTAGGTAGGGTTGAGATTGTTCGTTCTCATTGAATTGCCAAGATAAAGACTTTTCCACCTTACCATAAATAGCTTGAAAAGAGATGCAAAAACATCCAACTTTATCCAAGAAGGAAAACTCACATCTTATGCTTGAATCTCTGTAATGATTCTTCTATAATCAACTTTGAGAATTGATGACAATAAATCATTGAGGTTATTTTTGGACATAAATGCTAGACTCTAAGAGTGTACCTTTTAGATACAGAAACTCTCATGAATAAAAAACCCTACAAAACAGGTTTGAAAGAAAAGATTACCGAATAAATAACAAGGACAATATAAGAAAGAAGCATGTCTCCTCAAGCCTAAGTCCTATCGCTTGTCAATTTGCCAATGTCGTTGGAGATATTTAGAGGATTGGTATTAGTTCTGCTTCAGGGCAAGGTTCATTGGCATTCTACATTGTTTAGAGATTGTCGTTCTTTAGTTCATACTACCTTCTTCGAGATGTGGCATTACTTGTGGATTTTGGCGTTATTCATTCTATGAAAGATTAGGTGTCTATTTTTGAACATGAGGTTAGTTCACTGTTTTCTTTTTGTTCTATGTGGCGAGATGAGGTATGGAATCCGCTCCTAGCTAAGGGTGCTCTATTGGTCAAAGATGCCCAATCTCTAGATTTTATCTCAATTTTAGTAAAATTATGGAAGGGGTTATGAAGTCTATTATATATAACCTTCCTCTTTTTGCTTTGTTATTTGTAAATATAGGACGTAAAAGAAAGAAAGAAGCATGTGTGTACAAGAGAGAGAAAGAGATTTTATAAATGTCCACAAATAACCATAATAGGTCAAAGGGAATCAAGACTAAGTTGTACACCAAGCAATGATGACAAAGTACGAGTGCCTATGCCTAATCCATCAACTGAAAAGGACAAAGGCTTACACTAATAAAAGAACAAAAATTAAAAAAATAGGGTTAAGACCAAGTAGGTAAACCCTAGACAATGAAGTAAGAATCTTTGAGCTTGCAAAGGCCACATTGGCAGCCTATCCTTTTTGTATTAAAGTTCTTTACACATTATTCATATTAATAATCAATCGATGCTTTAATTCGAAAAAATGAAGTAAGAAACTATCCAATCTAGCAAGAGAGGAAGAACACACACTCTTGTCACTAAAAGATTGATTAGATCACAAATGGAAACAAAAGAGGAGCCTAAACTACATTCAAATCAAAGGAAGAGCTCACAACATCATTAATCACAATAAAGGCCCCAATGCAAAGCCTAGGGACTCATCTAGAGAATAATCTAGGCTAAGAAGGCAGAGAAGGACTGTCCTGGGGAGAATTCATATACTCCAAAGAAGTTGGATACTCCATATTGAAGCTCTTCCCCCATCCAACATTGATGGATCAATAGTGAAATGGGGCAAGGATTTTGTGTGCAAGAATTAAGACGTTGTTGTCCCCCAAGACCAAGTACTAGAGCTAGCATGGGATGGCCTCAAGGTCATGAGAGAAATGGAATACCATCTCACTAGTCTATTGTCCTCATAGCCTATAACCAAACTATTTGTTGAGTGCTTGATGCCCCCACCAACAGAAGTAGGCCAATCAAAAGATGTGATCAATTTAGTGAATCTAGCTCTGGAGGAGTCTCCTAGAGCTTGTCGTCGAAACGTAACTGCCTCTCAAAAATAGATAGCAAAACACCTTTCGTCAAGATACTGAATAAAGGCAACAAATGACCTTCTGAATCTTTATATAAACAGTGCAATCTCCCCCGATATTATAATAAATGCAGCTTCTAAAAATAAAAGTCTCCTCGGACTTCATCTCCTAAATTTAACATAGTCAACAAATCTTATCTATTTGTGGGGTATGGTGATTAAACTCATCCCACAATTAATCAATGTAAACCCACAATTAACCAAGAGTGATCCTAAGACCATGCGACCAATGTTGTCCAAGGTAATTTTTCCAAACAATAAGACCATCTATCCTCTGCATTAAAAGCTTTACATAGAAGACCATCTTAGGATCAATTATCCAAAGGAGGGAAACCTAAGTGTCTTGCATGAAGTGTCGATAAATGTCTTCCCTAATCTCCCTATTCACCTCCTCTTTCAAGAGGAGAAGGTAATGGGGACCATCCAAGGAGTAGTTGAAGTGGAGGAATACGAACAATGGAAAAGCCACTAGACTAAAGTGGTAGGGAAGCATCTGTAAACTAGCACCATTGTCATCTTAGAAGGCCCACAAAAGCAATCTCCTTTAAAGAACAAAGAGCCAAACATGGGGTAAGAAAACCTTTGAAAACCAGCATCATCGTCATCTTAGAAGACCCATGGAAGCAATCTGCTTTAAATAATCAAGGGCCAAAGATGGGTATTGCTCTCAACCTGAGGATAAGCCACTAAGAGACAAAAGTCTATGAAGAAAAGATGTGAGGCAAAGGAGAAGGGCGCCAAACCCAACTTGGAGAATGCTTCGAGAACAATTTCTTTGCACTCAATCATACGCTAGATCATTATCAACTAGACTTGCACCACCCTCCCTAATCAACATGCCCTAGGTTGAGACCAAAAATCTCAAAGCCATAAAGAGTCGTGTGTTTAATGAGTAAAATTTAAGTGTACACATACTACAGGAGATGTATGGAATATAAACTTTTATATTTATTGGAGTCCATTATACATTGAGTACGATGTCCTTCTCAGATTTCCTTTCATCAAATTCCAAAGAACTATTATTTTTAGTAGTTTTTCTTTTTACGAATACCCAGTGATCAAGGGCCTGCATGACAAAGATGACTGCATATTCTCGATCCTTGTAAGGAAGCGAGTCTGATGACACTGTTTTCATTCTCATGAGAGATGACCACTTTTACTTGCTTTTTCATTTTTTATATTTTTGTAAATGATCGGCGAGTGCTCCATCTAGCCGCGATCAGTACTTTCCACTTTTCTCGCTTTTTGCTTTTGGGAAAGACTTTTTTTTGGACATACCTATAATTAGCAATTTCTATGTATGACAGGAATAGGTGGATGTCATGGACCCGAGCAAGCAATGGAGGTGTGGTTGGAGGTTCCAATCTTTGGAAGAGTGAGGATTTAAAAGCAGTGTTATATGGTTGGATTGTTTTTTGGTATGACCCCTGGTAGCTAGTTTGGGGGGTTTTTTATGAAGTTTAGCATGGTCAACTATAAAGAGCATGATTTCCTACCATTATCCACATTTAACTTTTCATGGTCTTGCACAAGAAGGGTATTCGACCCAGTAGGCTCACGTGGCAGTTTTATAATAATAAAATGCAGTCAAAAGGTTGGTTGACTTCATGAGTATATCTTGCCATCCAATGAAATGTCAATAAGATAGATAAAGCCAATGTTGCGAACATCGCGAAATTATCGCCAACATCGTGATAATTTCAGATTTTTTAATGCTGACAAAATTATCGCTCGAAAATATCATATCGCGATAATATCGTAAATATCACGATATTATCGTACCACAATGGAAAATATCACCAACCCACAGACAGGCCTGGAAATAAAGCCGAAAAGTGGGGTTTTTTTGTCACTTTGCAAACAGAAAGAGAGCATTTTTTCTTTAACCAAGGACAAGGAGGAAAGGGTTTTCCTTTGCCATCACTATTTCATTTTGGAGTGGGAATTGATTCCACCTTCACAAACTCTGATAGAGGGAGTTGTATTTGGCAATAACATCAGTAGAGGACACCTAAATCTAGCTCTTACTTCTTCTATAGGACATCAAAGTCCAATGCCAACCCTAGGGCCTTCTTCCTCTAAAGGAAAAGCCATTTCTCGAGCCATTACCTTTGCCTGTAAAAGGGGCAAAGGGAATCGTTAGTTTATTTATCTGATTTCATTGTAGATGAATCATGATGATGAGATACATTTATTATATTTTTTGATGATATTTTGAGGCTTTAGAGTCAGGACATGTGAACTATTGCAGACTGTCCAGACGAGTAGTTGTGAACTATTGCAGCCCGGTGGTGTCGCAGGTTGGGAGTTTTGGTGGATTGGTGGAGAGTCCAATTCACAGCAGTATGTTGTGTGGCAGGTTGCCAACCCTGTGGATGGACTTCCAGTGGCTTGTCAAGTGAGTTGCGATGGGTGCAACTCGGGTTCTTTGGCACAGACGAGATGGCTTCATGTGTATGTCAGGTTGACAAGATAGAGTCTTCATTAGGCCGGAGAGTTGCACATTGTCGAGGTACGACAATGTATGAGGCATTTGATCTAGGAGGATGAGGACAGATGCAGAGGTCTAGAGCTAACTAGACTGAGTGTCCATCGGCAGCTCGAGACTGTTCAGAGAGAGGACACGGGTTTTGTTACAGTGTGTGCATAGACACGGAGAGTTTTTGGTGACTTGGATGATGGACTTGGGCAAGAGTTTATTGGATGGTCGTGACTTGGGTAAGCAGGATGCTTGCCTTGGAGGATTGCATGGTTCTTATATAGTGGGAACCACCGGCACATGACATGGACACAGGATTTGTTCGTGAGCTTCACAGTGTCTGACTCGGGTATATACGAGGAGCTTGGTATGAGGACCAGGCATGTAGTACAAAGATCTGCAACAATGGTATTCCAGATGGAGTCAAGGAATGTGTTGCAAGTAGCAAATGTGCTATGGGTGCCAGGAGTGTGTTCTCAGCCTCAGCGATTGAAGAGTAGGGCTATGCAGTGTTGTTCAGGGATAGACATCTGTTATTGGATGCCCAGAGGATCTAGCCCAGGCACAGTCGCGTATAAGCAGGTTGCAGTAAGGCACAGTCTCGTATGTATGCGGGTTGCAGTAAACTGAATCGTGTACATCCGTACAAGATTTATGGGTAGGAGCACGTCCGTACAAGCTTACATCGACAGCAATACAGGTGACGTCAGCAGGTCGTACATGTGGTCTGCGACAGATTTGTGGGTAGAGGAAATTTCCAGGGATTTGTTGAGGTTTGGTTTTTTGATATTTTGTGTTTTTAAAGGACAAGGTTGTCCTCAGACTTTTGGTGGATTTGTATTGGCTGGGAGGGCTAGTTTTTCCCTCGGAAATTTTGAAATTAACAAGGTTACAAAACCGAAATTTTGTGTCTCGTGTGTTGATGATTAATCTTTGATCTTGTTGTTTCCGCTGCATATATTTTCAGTCAATAATTTCAGTGTAGAATTGTTCAGTGACAACAACTAGGGTTTACTATTAGATCACTAGGAAGCAATTTTCAGATCCGAAATTAGTCACATAGAGTTGCATGTGAAAATTGACATTTTATATAGTTCTGAAAACGAAAATGCGCAGGGCAGCTGTACATGAGGAGGTTTTGATGATGAAATGCAAATTGTTGTGACAAAGAACTTTGAAACTATGGTCTCAAAGCATAGTTCCAAATATCTAGGCAGTTTGGAAATGTGACAAATCGAATTAACCTTGCACCTGTGGCACTAATGGAGGGTACTTGCTTTGCTAAAACTGTTTTTGGTGGACATCCCATTGAGCTTGAATATAATCATCTTCCTTGAGTAGTATTATGTATACCTTGACTTGATGCTTAGGTCGCACACTTCCTTCAAATGTTGGGATCCTATGTTACATTGTGACATTCTTCATAAGGCATACATGGAGGGCTTGGTTGCATGCTTGGGAGGAGAACTTGTTAGCTTTCGAGTTTACTACAAAAGTATTGACACCATGCTTGGAGGTGCTTCATGTACTATGGGGTGCCTAGTATGTTGATGATCGTTGGTTATTCCGAGATGGTAATATACATTGGAGATAGCTTACTCTTGGATTGGTGTGCTTTGATTGGATACATATGTGGTATACTTCGTTAAGGAATTTGAGACCTATGTGGCTAGTGGCTTTCTTCATGGGGCACACACACATGGATGTCAGTTGCTTGCTTGGGAGGATGACTTACCTTGATGGATGAGCATTGGGCATCTTGAAATACGATGTTGAGCCCTATATGGCATGGGGACACTTGGTTGTTTGCATGGAGGCTTGTACTTGATTTTAGGACTCTTAGGTTAAGGAGTGATCATATAGGTGTGGTGCACCTGAAGGAGCACATGGCTTACGATGTTGAGCCCTAGATGGCATGGGGACACTTAGTTGTTTGCATGGAGGCTTGTACTTGGTGGTGTTGATGCTAGCTTGTTGAGGATCTTTGGTGGAGGGACAAGTGTTGGTTAGGAGTGATTCCTAGCTAAGAGTTGATGGCTAGGATTTTCTTATGGTCTCCATAGCTAGGTTTTGGAGAGCATGACAAGTACTTGCTTGTATTGAGATATTGTTATGTACATGTACTTCATCTTCTATCTATAGACAAGGTGTTCTACCTATCCAAATTTTCTGTATGTGTCGACTTGAATTTCATCTTTTGTTATCTTCATGATCGAGTTGATTCTGCCACTGGTCATGCATGCTGATTTGAAATAACATTAAGTTGAATTTGTTAAGTGATTTAACACATATCTAGAAGATAAAGGGGCAGATTTACTACTATAAAAATCTGCTCTAATAAGTCATTTTCAGTTCTGTAATATCTTGGGAAGTGTTCCATAAGGTTTGAAACTTGTTGCATTGTGGTACATTATATCTCTAAGTTGCAGGAAACGGTCCCCCCCCCGAAGCGAGGCGAAACGTCGGTACAGATATGGTACGGCCGGGAAACGTCGTCGGTCGTACCGTACGACGTTTCCCAATTTGGAAACGTTGTACGGTACTGTCGGCAGCATTTCCCGGTCGTATCGGCCCGTATAGTCGGCGGCGTTTCCCGGTCGTATCGGCCCGTACGACCGACGGCGTTTCCCGACCGTGCCAGCTCGTACGACCGACGTTTCGGGCATCTTTAAGGCGAAATAAGGAAAAAAAAGGGAGTCGTGGGGCCCCCAAATAGTCAATTAATTTTTTTTTTGGCATTTTCTATATTCTCCAATGAGAATGAAATTGATTTTTTGCCTTTTTTTTAATTTCAAAAAGAAATTTCTAGAAGCAAATAGAAACTCTAAATCTCCTTCCTTTGCCATAAGAAACCACTTGCTTCACTCATTCCTCACACTTTCATTAGCAAGAGGAGCTTCCTACAGCAACAGCAAGGAGATTGTGTGTGGTTTTGGTGAGCAGATTTATTTTATGTTTGCTTAGCAAGTTAGCAGATTTTTTTGTTCTCTTGGTGAGCAATTAGCAAATTTCTGTTTTGTTTGGTGAACAGATTTTCTTCTTGTTTTTGCAGCATTCATGGCTTCTCAAAGTGTTGTTTCATCTACCCCTAGAGCTGTTGAAGTAAGCAGGCAACAAGAATACTATCCTCTTTGGAGGCATGTTACCAAGGTCAAGGCTATGGGTTTTGGTGGAGGTTCATCGAAATGGAAGTGCAATTTATGCAAGAAGGATAAGACCTTCAAGGGCTCTTACACAAGAGTCAAGGCTCACATTTTGCATGAAGGGAAGGGTATTGAAGGTTGTCCACATACTCTTGATCTACAGGTGAGGGATAAATTCCAGAAAGAGCATGATGATGCTCAAAAAATTAAGGATAATAGAGCCAAGATTATTATGCATGGCAGTAGCAAGCATCCTCCTTCCTTGGGTGTTAGCAATGAGCCAAGGATTGTTCATGAAGCAAGGAAGAGGAGGTCGCTTGAGGTAGAAAATGAGATATCCAAAGGCCCTGGAGGACGAGGTGCAGCTACAGACAGCAGATTGATGAAGATTTTCAACAATCAAAAGAGAAAAGTAACAGAGTCAAGAGTGGCAAGGGCCATATTTGCATGTGGCATCCCATTTAATGTGGTTCGGTCCCCCTATTGGAAGGATATGGATAAGGCAATCAACGAGGCTTCTCAAGGTTTCAAGGGGGGAAACTATGAAAAACTCATAACAGTGTTGCTGCAGAAAGAGAAGTCATTAATTCATGATATTCTCAAACTAGTTCGTAGCTCATGGACCAGCACAGGGGTTTCCATTATCTCTGATGGATGGACTGATACAAAGCGGAGGCCCTTGGTCAATGTTATTGCATCATCACCAACAGGAGCGATGTTCTTAAGAGCAGAAGATTGTTCTAGCGAGGTAAAAGATAGCAAATTCATTGCTGAGATTTTAATTTCTGCTATTGAAAAAGTAGGGCCAGCAAATGTTGTGCAAGTTATCACGGATAATGCACCCATTTGCAAAGCTATAGGCTTGATTGTTGAGAGTAGATATCATCATATTTTTTGGACTCCTTGCATTGTCCATAATTTAAATCTCATTTTAGAAGAAATTGAGGAAAAAACTGAATGGATTAAGGAGGTCACAGGGCAAGCTAGGGACATCATTAAATTCATCACCAACCACCACCAGTCTCAAACAATGTATCGAGAATACTCCAAATTGGAGTTGCTCAAAATTGTTGAGACAAGATATGTCTCAAACTTCATCATGTTGCGTCACCTTGTTGAGGTCAATATTGCATTGATGAGTATGGTGGTGGGTGTGACTTGGGCTGAGTGGAGACAGGCAGATTCAGAGAGAGGAAGTATGGTGCGGAGGGTGTTGATTGATGAGGATTGGTTGAGCAAGGTAGAATTCTTGCTCAAGTTTACATTACCTGCATTTGAGCTTCTCCGAGATGCAGACACAGAAAAACCTTTCCTGGGAGAGATTTATGATGGCATGGATACCATTGTTGAGAAAACTGTGGAAATTATTACACAGGAGGCCCCCACTTTGTTTTTTGTTGAGGTTGACTTTGTTGAGCATGTGAGGTCCATCATTGTTACTAGGTGGATTGGCTTTAACACTCCATTGCACACTTTGGCATATGCTCTAAATCCCAAATTTTATGATAAGGAGTTCATTGCTCAAATCAATGGGAAGAGGAAGGCCCCACATAAGGACAAGGATGTGGCCACGGGAGTGAAAAAAGCCTTCAAGAGGTTGTTTCCATCTTCTCAGCAAACAAAGGTGAGGGAGGAATTTGCTTGTTTTGTTGCTGGATTAGAGGATTTTGCAAACATCTCAGCTTTGGAGGAGAGAAGCACCATGAACTCGATTAAATGGTGGACTTGTCATGGGGCAAATGGTGTATATTTGCAAACCCTTGCCACTCGTATTCTATCACACGTGGCAAGCTCTTCATCAACAGAAAGGAATTGGAGCACCTATGGTTTCATTCATTCTGTGAAGCACAACAGGTTGGGATCGCAGAAGGTTGAAGATCTTGTATATGTGCATTCAAACCTCCGCCTTGTGTCTCGCAAGGGTGAAGAATATACAAGTGGGCCTCATAAAGAGTGGGATGTGGATGCAGAAAACCAAGACTTAGAGCTCTCTCTTGTTGCTCTTGATATTGTTGATGATGCAAGTGGAAGTGGAATTCAAGTTGTCTCTTCTTCCCATCGAGGCTCTAGTTCTGTTGAACATGCATCTTGTTCTATTTTTTTATGATGAGGATGAAGATCAGTATGATATGTATTAGGATATGTAATTATGGTTTCCTTTAGCTCATGTTTTTTTTAATTTTTCAGCACATACAGCCTCATTTATAAAGGTTGATTTTGTATGTAAAGCCTCATCTATAAAGGCTAATTTTGGATTTTGCTACTTGCATCATGTAATGAATGATATTGATCATCTATGGGAGTTAATATGGACATGGTTTTCCTTCTAAAATGTCATTTATGTGTATCATTATGTTTTTCTTGCAATATAATGTTTTATTTTTTTTAAAGCTATATATATATATATATATATATATATATATATATATATATATATATATATATACGACGTTTCCCCCGACGTTTCCATTTTTCGAGGGCATGTTTCATATCATCCCGATTTCGGAAACTTAGAAACGTTTCCACGTTTCGTGCAACTTAGCTTTATCTGTATTTATTGTATTGAGTTGTTTTGTGAATTGGGTTGAAGAGAAGTGAAGTATTTGTTGCTGTAAATTTATATTTCAAATTCAACCCTAACACTGAAAGTTCATAGGAAATAGATCCGAGAAACCTTATGGCTAAGGTGAAATTTTTTAATTTGCTTTGAAAGTTAGATTCTCGAAATTTCCAGAGAGCTTATTTGGAGGGGAGTTGGGGCATATAGGAGGGCATTGAGCCCTAGGTAGCATGCGATCATCCAGTCGCTTACATAGAGGCTTGCGCTTAACTTGAGGATGGGTTGAGAAGAATTCATGGAGGTGTGGTGGACCCAGAGGATCGCATGGTTTAGGAGGTAGGCCTAGAGCATTTGTCACCTTTGGAGGGAAGTGTTGAACCTTGTCTTGTGAAGTTCTCACCTTGGGACCCTTGCTTGATGGGCATGCTAACGTGGAGCCTGACATGTGTCGCCCTAGACTTGGAGGGATGGACCTATCCAATGATTAGTTAGGTTGCTTGAGATGGTTGTGGACCTTGTCCACTTTACTATTGTTGGCCTCCCTTACCTACTTTATATAAAGGGAGAAGACAATTTTTTGTTTGAATCGTTTTGGTTGTTCACATCATCATGTATTTGAGATGGGTGTTGAATTTTAATGCTTAGCTCAAGCACATGTCGTTTCTTTTCAATTTAGCATGAACTTGAACCATAAACAATGCAGCAATACAATATACAATAGCTGCAGTAACCAAGATCACAAGAAGAATAACCATGCACAAGAACACAAGAAGTTATCCTAGGAAAACCCTTCTCAATCAAGGGAAAAACCCAGCAATCCTTTGCTATAGAGTCAGGAGAAGATCCCACACACACCACAAACCCTAGAGCACACAAGAGGGTGCTTCTATGACCAAGAAAGATGGTGTCCAAGAGAAGTGCGCACTTCATCCCTATAAGTAGGCGTTGAGAGAATGATAGAATGAAGAGTGTGTGATCCACAATGGGGATAAACTCTTATTTATACATGACCTAGCACATCAAATGGATGTGTCTATTGGCACAATAGGGCCGACCTGTACAACTAAATAATATAATTAATCTTTGACACAATATTAATTATCTTTACATGGTGGGGCCGACTTGTACCCTTCACAATACAAAATTAGGGTTACACAATAAATCTTCCGCTTAGACAATATAGCAAGGATCTCTCACATCCTCTAGTGCTCAGCCACTAGGGACACGTCCACCTGTGCTCAGCCACAGGGACGTCACTCTCAACAGATCAACTCAACTAAGTCCATAGAAGTACCATCTGGAGAGCCATCTCAAGTCGACTCAACTAAGTCCATAGGAGTCCGATGAGAGACCATCTCAAGTCACCTCAACTCAATCCAGAGGAGCACGACAAGAGACCACACACGTCATCTCAACTCAGTCCAGAGGAGTATGACACACCCATCACATGGGATTTCTCACAGGTCGTCTCAACTCAGTCCAGAGGAGAACGACATGGAGAATGTCTCATGAAGTTGCAATCATCAACACTCCCTCTCAGCTAGGGAGGCATTCTCCACCACGCCAAGTCTCTCACAGAAGTACTCGAACTTCGTCTTGGCAAGCGGTTTGGTGAAGACATCTGCAACTTGCTCGTGTGTAGAAAGGTACTGCACATGTACTGCTTTCCTCTGCACCATATCTTTGATGTAATGGTATTTGATCTCGATGTGTTTTGATTTATCGTGAAACATAGGATTCTCTGAGAGCTTCACACAGCTCTGGTTATCACAATGGATAACGATGGAATCCATCTCATGTCCAAATAAGTCTGCAAAGAGCTTGTGAAGCCACATTGCTTCGCGGACTGCCACACATAATGCAATGTACTCTGCTTCTGCGGTACTCAAAGCCACAGAAGTTTGTTTCCTGCTACACCAGGAAACCATGGTAGATCCCACTGTAAAACAACAATCGGAGGTGCTCTTCCGGTCCACTGCGCTCCCTGCCCAATCTGCATCGGCATATCCCTGCAATCTCATGTCTGGCATCCTGAATTTCTTCAATATCTCCACTGTGTATTTTCCTTGACTCTGGAAAATCTCATCAATCCTCTACCACACTTCTAGTCCCAAGAAGTAGTGCATCGTACCAAGATCCTTCATCTTGAATTCAGAAGCCAATGCATGCTTGCATTCAACAATAAGGCTTTCTGAAGCAGTGAGGAATACGTCATCAACATATAGAACCAAAATGAAGCACTCGTCGCCAACAAAGTTGTAGTATAGGTTGGGATTAACAACACTCTTGCTAAAGCCCAAACTCATCAAGTATCCATCAATCTTCTCATACCAAGCACGAGATGCCTACTTTAGTCCATACAGGGCTTTCTTCAACCTGCATACATGAGACTCCTTCTCATGTGTCACGAATCCATCTGGCTGCTCGATGTAAACTTCTTCCTCAATCTCTCCATTGAGAAAGGTTGTCCTCACATCCATCTGATGTAGTCTCCAACCCATGGATGTTGCAAGGGAAATAATCGTACGGATGGAAGTGTATCGGGCAACAGGAGCAAATGTCTCCTCATAATCTATTCCCTCTACCTGAGAGAATCCTCTAGCCACAAATCTCACTTTGTACTTCTCGACACTTCCATCAGTTGCATGTTTGATCTTATAGATCCATTTGGAAGTCACTACAGACTTCCCTTCCAGTCTCGGAACAATATCCCACACATCATTCTTCATGATGGACTGATACTCTTCAGTCATAGCATCTTGCCAAACCTGCTGACCTGTTGCTTCTCCATGACAAGAACGCTCAGTATCAATGATGTGGCTCATAGCTGAAACATAACTCGAAAATCTCTATGGTCTCTTGCTCTCTCGAAATGTACCTCGAGGAGTTGCATGTCCCTCTGCCTTCTGCAGAGTCTGTCGAGCCTGTTATCGCACGGTTTGTAGGAAAGATTGAAAAGCTTGAGTCAAGGGCAAGACTGGCGTAACAGGAGCTTCCCCACCCAATGTCACCTCAATGGGGAGCTCTTTCTATTCAGGAGGGCAAGTCCAAGGGAGACGTCCCTAATGTCAATCTGAATAAAGGAAGGTCAAAGGATAAGGTCTAGTCACGGAGGAACCCTTCCACAGATTGATGCCCAAGATAGTCACAAGAAGATCACTGCTGAAGCACCTGTTTGCGAGACAAAAACAGAGACAACTAGAGTATATGCTTGCAATGGGTTAGTGCTTCATCCAATAAATGACTATCTTTGATTTAATATATGAGCAAATACTAATGCTATTATTGACGAAGTCAATGATGGCTAAATAAGCAAAGACTTATAATAACTT
>JASDQU010504248.1:35412-48753 GCA_032191745.1 Picea mariana | reverse complement strand
AACATCAAGGCATCTGGTTGTATATTTATTCCACATTCTTTAATACAAATATACTTTTCTTTCCTATATGAATGTTATTTGTCCATATTGTATGATTCCTTGATCATGTACATAGTTTCATATCAAATAGACTCTGTTATTCTTGTCTTCGTTGGCTTGTGCTTATTTGCAGACATTTCTCATAAACCTCATGACGAAGCTTGGATTGCATTGGCGAAGTCGGATCTTCAATATTAAAAGGTACATTCTAGATTCATTTCTCATTTGATAATTGAAAGCTAAGGAAAGAGTAGTGTACTGTCTTGTTTCGTTCTAGTTTCATAGTGAAGCTAGGCGGATTTATTTGTATCCACACTTAATAGTGGAGTTTCCAATTTTTTTATGGGGCTAATTGTTAAGTGCGGACACAAATCAATCCCCCTAGCTTCACTACGAAACTAGAACAAAACAAGACAACACACTAGTCTTTCCTTAGCTTTCAATTACCAAATGAGAAATGGATCTAGAACATACCTTTTAAATATTGAATATCTGACTTTGACAATGCAATCCAAGCTTCGTCACAAGGTTTATGAGAAATATCTACAAATAAGCACAATCCAATGAAGACAAGAATAGCAGAGTCTATTTGATATGAAACTATGTACGTTTATACGATATGGACAAATAACATTCATATAGGAAAGAAAAGTAGATATGTATTAAAGAATGTGGAAGAAATATACAACCAGATGCCTTGATGTTGTCAAGTTCCTTCCAATAGTTCCTTGCTTCCCACACACTTCTTGCTCAAGGATTCCGAGACCATGGATCCGATAGCTACTCACAATCTATCTTGACAAAGCAAAGTCCAAAGCCACTCTAATCAAGCCAAATTCTCAATCTCTAGCCAATCTAACTTTCTCCATGAGAGATCTTGTCCTTTTAAAAGATGAAGAGGATAAGGTGAGGAGTTTAGGATGATCCCACTAAATCATGAAAGCGAGTAATATCCAAACAATTCGGAGGCCACCTCACCATAGAAGCTTCTCCTTCTAGAAGCATTGAGAAAATGCTTGTTTTTCCCACGTACAAAGGCCACCACCCCCTAGCTATAGAGTAACCTGCAGAAACTCCATAGCCTAGCTATGGTGCAGCCTGTGGAAATCAGTCATTTTCGCACCCTGTGTATAGAGCAGCCTACGGAAATCCTCTTTAATAGGGTTTTTACAAAGGAAAATATAACTTCTTCTCTCAGTAAAACTTTTTCTCCCTTCTTTCTTCAGGAATTCAGGCCACTGACCCCTTTGAAGGCAACAAATAGGTTTACATATTTAACGGTCATAGGGATGATGAAAATAATGTGTAACACCTACATACAAGGAGAAGAACAAGTACAGAGTTCAGGCTGAACGCTAACATCGAAGATTTCAACATGGGAGACATCATACTGGATATAGGATCCAAAGTCAATGTATTACCCAAGAATACATGGCAATGTATGGGAGAGCTTACATTAGGATATTCACCCGTTCAGCTGAAACTAGCAAACCAACATAGAGTTCTACCAATTGGAAGAGTGAAGGGAGTGACAATAGACCTGGATGGAGTGCGCACTAAAGAAGACTTTGAAGTGATCAAAATAGTGGACGTCACAACACCATATCCAACATTGCTCGACTTGGATTGGGCATTTGATAACCAGGCCATAATCAACTTAAAAACATGGAAAATAACATTTGAGTCGGGAGAATACAGGGTCATTGCGCCATTAGACCCATCAGAAGGGGAAAGGTTTGTAGATCCTACTTGCTTGGACTTGGAGGAAATTATCCAGTTGCACAGAACAACTATGTGAGAAGAGGATTATATAAACCCAAATGTAGATGGGATAATCAGACTCAGATATAGGTTTAGAGAATTGGAAACAGAGGCTACACGAAGTTTCCACAAGGAGACGCGCAAGAATAGACTACGCGGTAAGATGGGTAGGTACGAAGATAAGGGAACCACCCAGTTTCCATGGGGTAAACGATCTAGAAGCATTCTTGACACGTTACAAAGATGAAGTGTTAGGAAATCAGAGATTTTCATCACTAGATATAACACTCAAGGCCACATCTGCAAGATGGTGGGGCACACACAAGGAAACAATCAAGGATTGGCACTAATGTAAGAGGTTATTGCGCATAAGTTTTGGCACAGAATAGAGAAGAAACCACCAGTAGAAGTATGATGGACAGGGGGCACCAACGGAACACTTGGAGAAGTGCAAAGTGCTGTGGAAAATGACACCCCCAAAAGAATGGCCTCATCATTTCATACACACATTCAAGGGAATTTCAACAAACTGGTATACAGACCAGGAACTGCGCAGAGGAACTACAAGCTGGACAGTACTACAAAAAAACTTTACATTCACTTTCTCATTTGAACATACGAACCCCAACATAGATGCAACACTTAAGAAAATAAGAGGGGTGATATTCATTAAGGAACTAGAAGTTGAACTCATAACAGAAGAACAACAACAAAATAGACAGACAGTGAAAGAACTGTTGTCATTCTACCATGTGCAGGAAGAATTACCAGATGAAGACGATCTGCACGATATTCATATTGAGGAAGATGAAGGTGAAAGAGAAGTGGAAGGCCCACCTCTAGAATCAGAATTAATTACTACACTGATCAAGGTAAAGAAAGTCAACATTGGGACAGTTGAGAATCCCAAAATGGCCAGTATTGGAGACTACTAGGATGAGCAAACAGTGGAAAGCATAACATACTTATTGCATTATTACAACGACCTGTTCCCCACAACGTTCACATAAATGAAGGGCATAGAAGGAGAGATAGGTGAAATGAAGATACCACTCAGAGCTGAGGCAAGACTGATCAGACAACGACCATATAGACTAAATCCGATATATAAGAAAAAATTCAAAGCTGATATCGATAGGATGCTCGAAACCGAAATCATAGAACCTATGGAAGAATCAGAATGGATAAGATCGATGGTATTTCAGCAGAAAAAACAAGGCAAGATAATGATATTCGTCAACTTGAGGAAGTTGAACGATGTGTGCCTGCATGACCCATTCCCTACACCCTTCACGAATGAGGTGTTAGAGAATGTAGGAGGACAGGAATTTTATTCATTCACCGATGAATTTTCAAGATACCATCAGATCAAGATAGCACCGGAAGATAGATGAAAAACAACTTTTTCTACAAAATAGGGATCCTACTAGTACACGGTCATGCTAGTTGGACTAAAGAATGCACCAGCAATATTTTCCAGAGTAGTCATAGCTGTGTTTAAAGAATTTATCCACCAGTTTCTAGATGTATACTTGGATGATTAGACAGTCTATAGTCTGTTGAAATACCATTTAGAGGTCTTGCGGCTGATGTTAGAAAGATGCAGTCAGTGCCAGATATCGTTAAACATCAAGAAGTGCATCTTCGGAACACCGTTTGGGATACTATTGTGCCATATAGTATGCAAGCAAGTTTTACTAGTAGATCCTGCAAAAATTGCAGTAATCCTCAACCTACCACCACCAAAAATAGTTCGTCAATTAAGAGCGACATTGGGACACATAGGATACTACCAAAAAATTATAAAAGGGTATGCGTAGATCACCACCCCAATGGAGAAAGTGTTAAGGAAAGATACAAAGTTCCAGTGGAATGAGGAGTGTCATCGCGGTATGGATATGTTGAAATAAAAAATGGTCACCGTGCCAATATTAGTATTCCCAGACTGGGAGAAGACATTCCACATACATGTAGATGCATCGGCCATAACACTTGGAGCTATTTTGGCACAACCATGAGCAGGAGAATTGGATCATCCTATAGCTTTTTCTAGCAAAAAACTGTCAGAATCGGAGCATAACTACAACACTACAAAGAGGGAAGGCCTAACTATGGTCTACGCGCTTCAAAAGTTCATACATTACTTATTAGGGAAACATTTTAAGATGTTCACAGACCATTCATCGCTTAAATACCTAATCAACAAGCTAGTGTTGGGGGGGAGAATTTGCAGATGGCTACTATGGTTTCAAGAATTTGATTTTGAAGTAATAGTCAAACTAGGGAAACTGAACGCAGGACCTGACCACCTGTCAAGGGTCATGAATGAAGAGGAACCTACCAATTTAGAGGACAACTTTCTAGACGCACAATTATTTTCAGTCCAGATCACCAATGAATACTTCATAGACATTATCCAGTACTTGAGTACAGGGACTGCACCACAGGAATATAACACCATGCAGAAGAAAAACCTGGTATTCTGGGATGCAAATTATCAGTTGATTGCAGGACACTTATAAAAAATGGGTGCAAATAGAATCTTGAGAATATGTGTTCTAGAACATGAAAGATCAAGGATTTTAGCAGAAGCCCGTGAGGGCATAGCAAGAGGACATTACGTAGGCAAAGATATCGCGCATAAGGTATTGTGCACAGGACTATGGTGGTCGACCATTCATAGAGACTCAAAAGAGTTTTACCATAAATGAAAGGTATGTCAGAGGGTTGGTAATCCAAAAACAAGGGATGAGATGCTCCTGTGACCACAAGTAACTTTGCAGGTATTCGATAAATGGGCAATAGATTTTGTGGGACCGATTAACCACCAGCCAAAAGAACAGGAGCAAGGTACATCATCATCGTGATAGAATACCTGACAAGATGGGCAGAAGCAACACCAGTCAAAGATTGCATCACAGAGACAACAACACACTTTCTGTTTGAGCAAGTGATCACCAGATTTGGTTGCCCAAAGATTTTGATGAGTGACCAAGGCACTCACTTCATTAAAAACACTATTAAGGCTATGACTGAGGAATTTGAAGTCCATCATCAAAAGAGTACACCATATCATCCACAAGCAAATGGAACAGTAGAAGCCTTTAACAAAATCCTTAAAAATGCACTAACGAAGATTTGTAACATTAATAGGGATGATGGGGACCTAAAAATACCAACAGTATTGTGGGCATACCTGACCACATGCAAGAAGTTGACATGGCACACACCATTCAGATTGGTATATGGACAAGAAGGAGTGGTGCCATTATAATTTTTGGTACCAGGTCTGCGCGTAGCAGTGATTACGAACATGACAGAACGAGGTGCAATACATGATAGGATGAATCAACTAATGATCATGGAGGAAGATAGGATACTAGCAGGGTTCCACCAAGAAGTTCAGAAAGAAAGGGACAAATCTTGTCATGAAAAACATATCAAGAGGAAAAATTTCAAGGAAGGAGACTCAGTGTTGATGTATGGCAGTAAATTCCTTCAACACCCAGGAAAACTCAAAATGCACTGGTTAGGACCATACGAAGTACAAACTATCACATATGGGGAAGTTGTATAGCTGAATGACTTAGGAGGCACATTATAAATAAGAGGGATGATCAATGGGAGCCGACTGAAGCTGTACAAGGAGAGTCGACCACCTGTAACATAAAAGTCGTCGCGCAATTAAAAAAAAGAAGAAAAAAAGATATAGTACAGGACATTAAAAAGTAACAATAGAGGCATAGTGCACCGAAAATAGAATGAGCATGCATGCTCAAAAATACTATCCCAATGGAGACAAGGCCAATGGTAACCACAAAGAGAAAACAAGCGAGAAAGGTGGATATGATAAAAGAAGCATCAATCAACGATGACTATCAGAATTGAATGCTAGAAACGACTGATGGGACGTCGCATTAATCACGCCAACTAGAGACAGCAAGGTAAATCAATGGAAAGTATGAAGGAACCGACATTTCAATTAAAGCATAATGATGGTAATGTCTTTGAAAATCTTCACATGATGCCAATACAAAGCAAGGACATGGGAGAAGGAAGGTTATAGAAAAATTAGAAAAGGCACAGAGCGAAAGAGTATACGAAGAAGAGAGTGAAGGTTGCAAAGGTTGCAGAGGGTATTGAGCTCGAAGAACGATAGCTTACCACCATGGCACCACCCAAATAGGGAGAACCGAGACAGACTGCCAAACGACCCCAAAGTAGTACCAGAGCACAATCGTAACCACAAGGAAGCGACCAACAACCATCTCATCCCCCATAAGTTGTCAATGTGGATGAAATCCCATTGTTGGATACAACACCAGGAAGCCCCACACCCATTGTGGATGAAACCCATAAGACAACACCAACGGGCATGGAAATTGATATGCCGGAAGAGGGACAGGTTTGACAGGATGAGCACATAGGCAAGTAAGTGCAACCCAAAAACCCTGCAGAAGCCCCAAGAGTCAATGGGACTACTCCAAACTAGGAAGAAAAAGTTGCGTCGGAAGAATAAAAAAAAACCACGTCGGAACAACCACATGAGGGAGTAGTGGAAGATGTCACTGGCCGACAAGAGGAGTATGCCAAAGAATAAACAATGGAGGTTGGAACCTTGAGTCAGCCACCACAGCGAAAGGGAAAGGAGACGGTACCTAAGTCACTGCGCAGGCAACCCATTGTACAAATTGTCATGACGCGCATACCAGAAGGGGTACATGTACCAACAAATTTGTTAGGCTATGTATAGAAATTGAGGTACTCAGACCATGATGTAACGGACACGAACAAGTTCCCAGAGTTCGTCAAGAAATTCTACCTATAGACTGTGGGTATAAGACCCTTTGGGGAACCAATCAATCAACCAGTCCAGTGGGCAGCAGGATTGGCCAAAATTGGGATTCTAGGTCTATTGGACCTACCACACTTTGGAAGAAGCCAATATGCAAACAAATGCATCAAGAAGCTGATGGAGGTCACACATGGCAGATATATATGGTTGGAACATATCGTCTCAATAGACATAGAACTCATTGCACACATCACAAGGCTACCATCACGGGGTGAGTATCGCACATAGTTCCTAGAGGAAAAAACAAAGGAGAAAGCACTGGTCGAGGAGATGAAGAATAAATACGACACCTAAAGGGGGTCACGTGGAATCATCACCAGGTGTATTAATGACGTCGTGACAAGAATGGCCACAAAAATTATGGCATGCAAGTTGCTCAGGAAATTCTGCAAGGAGGAAGTCTCGACCAGGGTTGTTGCAGCTGTAGCACAGTGTGTCGAGGAAACCACACTCAGTTGGGCCCCTTATTTTCTCCATCTATTCCTAGATGATTGCAAGGATGCACAAGATCTGGGGACAAAATTTCATTATTCATGGCTACTCATCCTGATATTTGTGATGGGATGGAAGGAGATAAAGTATTCAATTTTTTCCACTAGACCCAAACCCTGCCATGGAGCGCGATAATTATCGCTTGGAGCTTCTTTAGACACCATTAATAGAAAAGTGAATGCAGCTCTATTCGAAGGTTATCTCCATGACATACAGTACACCATAGCCAACACTTGGAGGGTAACACCGGAAGTAATCACACAGTATCAAGGCATAGCCAAATTCAAAGCCACTAGACATACAATGTGGACCCAGGCATGGAAGGACCTCGACAATAAATGGCTACAACTGCGTTACTACATCACAGAGGTAGACATAGAAATGGCCATTAAGGATTGGGAAGATGACTAGAGGATTCTAGTCCTCATTCAAGAAATACTCACAGAGATAGAAGAGGAGGAGGTAAGACAATAACACACACATGCTGAGGAGGTAAGACAGGAACACAGACATGTTGAGGAGGTAAAAGTTCCCAAGAAACCAAGGATAGGTCAAAACAAGGCACAACAGAAGAAAGGAGGGACATCCAAGAAAGGCATTCAGATGGGGAAGAAGAACACACATGCACCACATGTACAACAAAAATAGGCGAAGGCAGCACAAGGAACTACATCAAGTGATACTCCACAAGAGCAAGGCCAGAACAAGAGGCCAGTCATCCAGACAAGGGGTGTGTGCAAGAAGGCGAAGGCACACAAAACACCCCCAGAATACACGATCACTGAGGATGATGCAGACATGGTGGCTCAAATGATTCAGGATCACACAGTCGAGGATTTCGAGAATGTTGCATGCCAAAGGGACAGAATTGAAGAAGAGATGGCACACATACAATAACTCCTCAGGCAGCTAAGGGAAACACAGATAGTTGAACATAGTGTAGAAACAACCCCGTCAGCATCACAGATAGGAGGTGAAGTTGTATCAAGCAACCAGGAGAGGATCTAGATGACATCACAACCAATCTCAATGTTTCACGTCACACCCAGCATGCTGCGCATGGAAGACATCATGGGGAAGACACCCCTAAAGGACTTGGCTCAACTACAGTTCGTACTGATGTGGATACCAACCAAGGCCTTGTATAAACTGCAAGTCAGCATTACATAGGTGGTACAGTCTCACGCACGCACAGATACAGTGAAATTGCAGCAGACAAGGGAAAATCAAGATGAGTTGGAATTGATACTTGAGCAGGCTAAGATCGAGACCAAAGAATAGAAGGACCGTGTGAATGGGTTGGAGTAGAAAGTGGCCATATCCTACGAGAAAATCCCAAAGAACGTGTACATGTGCAAACTCACGGTGACAAAGAAGATTGATCAAATCGTGCAGACAATCAATCAATACCAACATGAGATAGAGACTCTTCGGAAGCATCTCACACCTACCACTCCACCAGAGGTGAGGGAGAAAAGGAAATAGGAGGCAACAACGCAGATAAAAGAGATAGAACGACAATTCCACGTAGCGACCAAATTGTTTGAGAAAGAAGCATAGCTATGGATGAAGTTGGAAGAGGATCAGCAGGTCCAGCAGTGGGACCAATAAGCAGAAAGGATATGTGAATCTATCTAGGACCTCAAGTAGAGGCAGAAGACAATGTCAATAATGGAGCACATCAAAGGAGCACAGGACATGAAAAAACTGCACGTAGAGCTCATAGTTGCGTAGACACATAAAAAGGAGTGCTAGGCTCAAATGGAACCGCTCCAGGAGTGAACAGTAGAGGTCATTGCACAGGAAGAGTAAGCCAAAACATATATGGCACAAACCCAAGCAGACTATGCAAGGATGGTCAACGATGAAATTGCAATGCAGATATTGGACGTACTCAAGGAGAAGACCACGCAGGCCCAAACGCAAGCAACGAAGCTCATGGAGAAGTTCCAAGCAATCTCAAGAGAGATCGACGAAGCACACAAGGGTTAGGTGGCTCGGTACAAGCCACGTGTCAGTTTTGGGGGCCTATTGGAAGCAGGCCAAATCAGAAAGAAATGTTATTTTTGGAAGAAAGGCATGCACGAGGAAAGAGGCAACTGGAAGGAAGAGTAGCACACGGGCATGCATGGAAGACCTAAAGACGCTAGGGTTTGGGTTTTTGTAATACATTGTAATGGATGATGAGCCAGAAATGGATATACATAGATACCTATGAGGTCTAGGTAGAGAGAGGTGTGGTGGTTCATTCTTAAGGAAGAGTCATGTTTTGATAGAGCATTACTAGCATGAGAAGGAGTAACTAGTTTGTAATACTTATGTCATACGACCCAATTTTGTAAGTTGTTGAGTTGTAGAGGATCGGTAGGGTATATCTTGAGGGTTAGATCACAGGCTAAGGAGCCTAGTGTGATCTAGTCCGCCTCATAATATATCTCGACCCAACTAAGAATGAGTTGTAAAAGCGTGCGTCACTGTAGTTTTGGAACTACCATAATAGAAGAGCTTGAGAGCCAGATCTTTGTGGACATAGCCCAGGAGGGGGTGAACCATGGTAAAACTTATGTTATGTGATTGAATGCTTGTGTATATTTTACTGTTTATGAGTGGATGTTAGAATGATGTATGAATGAATTAATGAATCCGATTACATTACATGCATGAATGAGAATGTCAATATATTGCTTTAATAGTTAAATAGAACTCTCAACATGCACTTCTCAGATATCCATTCATTCCTAGACTGCAATCACTTGAGTATTGCAGTCACCCATTAATATTATCTCGGGTGAGATTGCGTAGTGCACTCTGTGTACTGCATTGCCTTCTGGTTTACCAGGAGGGTCGATAGTTTTAGAGGCTTTTTTGGATCCCTAGTAGACCTAAACCTGGGTCAATTATGTTAAAGGTATAGCTCAGATAACCAACCAACATAGGGGGTAAAGTGATAATGGATTTGAATTTTAAGGGATCCACCTTAATCCCATCTTTGGAGGCTATGAATCTGAGGAGTCTCCCTAATTCAACAACAAAAGTGCATTTATGGGGGTTCAAATGTATGTTGTAAAACATGTAGCGAAGAAAGATGGCTCATAGGTGACCAATATGCTCTCGTCGATGAGTCAAGTGAGTTGGTAATTCATCGAAATAAGGTTCAATGATATGTTTTATGTCATGGAACGTATACGACATAGCCCATTGAAAAGTGGCTCCAGAGTTTTTAAGACCAAAAGGTAATTTAAGATAAGAAAAAGTCCCTCATGGGAAGATGAAGCTTGTTTTGTGTTGATCAACTGATAAAATGTTGATCTGGTTATATCTAGAAAATCCATTCATAAAAGATAAAATGACGCTTTCGATGCAATTATCGATAATTTGGTCGATAAAGGGTGTAGGATAGTTGTCCTTTGGGTAAGCCTTATTAATATCCTGATAATTGACACAAACACGAAGTTTCCCTTATTTCTTGGTGATCGTAAAGATGTTGGAAACCCATTCGGTCAGAGGGATGGAATAAATCAAACCAGTTTTTAATAATTTTTCGACTTCTGCCTTGATTTCCGTGGTTTTTTTTAGGATGAACCGAGAAAGATTTTTGTCTCACAGGTTGAACTCTCGGGTAAGTTTTGATTTCATGCACAATTATCGAAGGATCAATCCCTAACATTTCTTCATAGCTCCAGGCGAAGATGTTGCGAAATTATTTAAACAAGTCAGTATAAGTTTCAACTTTTTTAGTTGATCAATTGGCACCTAGTTGTATGTTTTTCACAATACCTTCGTTAATAGATACGTCGACAGTAATCATGTGAGAGATATTTCCCAAATTCCCCTCAGAGATGGTATCCTAAGTGAGTATTGGAGATTGGGGGGAGTCGATGATATAGCTAAGAAATATAGAGGAAATATCTTTCTCGATTTCATCCAAACTGGGAAGAAAGGACAAACAATGGTGGTTATCATTGATCCAGATTATTTTCGGCACGAAATGAGATCAGAGATATAATAAAGACATGCACAGAGATATAGAGGAAATAAAACAAGAGTCACAGATATACAGTAATACACTATTTCTATTAACGAAATAAATGTACAGAGACTGTAAAATACAGAGTGAAAGACTCGCTAGAATGGTGGTAGCTTATCTCTGAGAAGAGATGTAACGGATACTCGCATCCATGAGAAGATGATTACAATGAGGCTCTAAAGTCCTTTTTACAATAAGCAGGAATGCCAAAAAACCTATACATACAAAAACCTAACCCTAGGAGATGAAGCGCCAAAAGTCATGTGGGCCCCGTTTGGGTAAGTTGGTGCATCAACTTCCTGGGGTCGTAACTTTTTCATACAATCTCCATTTTAGGCATATGATAGCTCGTTGGAAAGATATATCCGAGAACTAAAACTTTTGGGTGAGAAACATCAATATATGATCCATGTTGCTCCCCATTTTCTCAAAAAACATCGTTTAGGGCCTCAAAATGGCCCCGGAAGTTAAAAATTGCTAAAAATAGTAAATTACCAAAATTGCCAGAAACATGTTTTGGGCCAATTGGAGAAGGTGGGTGGCCACCAATATCCACCTGGATCAATCCTCCCTCCTTAGGAAGAAATGTTCTCCATTGCGTTGAGTTCTCGGGGGAGAGGGGAATGCGATTGTTGAATCTGAATCTTAGTGAGTTGCTTGCCTTGCTAGAGACATTGCACTGCTTGGTTTGTTGAAGGTTGTCACAAACCTGTGGCTGTAAGAATTGGAACTTTTAACAATTCTGGCTACATGAGATGATTGTGTGCAGAAGGAATCTTTGTGTTTTGCACAATCTTGTCGACCTACTTCTATTGGATAGAAGGTGCTTGTGTTGAAGTTGTGGTGGTTGCAGTATCCTTCTGTTCACCTTTTGAACAGATTGTGAAGAAGTTGAATTTTGTAGTATGAGATACTACCTTGCAGTACTATTTAGGTGGGGCAGTAGTTGGAACTACCTCTGGTATCCTGTAGAGATGACCCCCCAAAGTAACAATGACATTATGGGGTCGAGACTCATAAATAGCATGGCGCTTCCACATATATGGCTGGCCCAAGACAACATCACAAACGTCCAATGGGGCAGCATCACATAATACCTCATCCTTGAAGGGATGGATGCCATATGACAATTGACACTATTGGCTGACACGAAGATCTCGTCCTTGGCGAAGCCACCCGATGTTGTATGGTTGTGGGTGTGATGTTGTCGACAATCCCAACTATTTGATGACCTCTACTGAGATGAGTTTCTTCTGGCTTCCACTATCAACAATGAAATGCAACGGGGTTCCCTTCACCCACATCTGTGAATGAAAAAGGTGTTCCCCCTCTTCGGGATCTATTGGTTCTTCTGGTTGAATTGTTGTGGTCGGGAAAATAGCAGTGGGGTCTGTGTCGATGATCTGTCTTTTCCCATTATTTTCAGAATCAGATTATGAATCAGGGTTTGGCTCCTTGTCTTTGATCTCAGCCACCAATGACTGTTTTGAGTAACATTCATCGGTGTTGTGCCAGGGGCTTTTGTGGAAATCACACCATTTTTCGGTGTCCTTCTTTGTCTTCCCATGACCCTTCTTTTCCTGTGTCTTGGACTGGTTTTCGGGAGACTACTTGTTAGGGTTGTCTTTTTCATACTTTGGTTGTTGTGGATTTGCAGACCCGAATTCCCGTTTGTTCTAGTGCTTAAATTTATGCTCGATTTTAACAGCATATCGATAAGCAACACCGAGTGATGAGATGTCCAGAAAATCCATTTCAGTCTAGATGTATCTGTGTAGAGCCCCACGGTATTTCAGAACCAAATGTCACTCGGAGTCTTTGATACCCAGCTTGGTGTACAAGGTATGGAAAGTAATGGTGAACTCCAGAACTACTTGGCCCTTCTCTTGTCGCAGTATGGTCCATCTCATGTACTGGTCCTCATAGTTGCCAACAGGGTAATATTGTTCATTTACCGCATCCACAAAAAAATCCCAAGTGGGCTCCACCCCATATATTCCAGACTCCTCTGTGGAACTCTACTCCCAGTAATTTTCCCACCAATGTTTGACATGGGGGAGAGCCTTAAGGAATGCAAAGGTGATCTTTTCCTTGTCGGAAAAATTATGAACAGAGAAATAACCTTCTAGCAGATTTAACCATTTATCTAGGGCATCTGCATCTATTT